>APFE030709776.1:45353-65632 GCA_000404065.3 Pinus taeda
GGAATGGTACACTAGCTGGTAAACGGGGTCTGCCTAGTAGATTCCAATCGAAGGAAACGACTAGGTTGCTTGGAGGTGGGACCGAATAGACAGCCGGATACGACTTTGATGAACTTCCTTCCTTCGGTAAAGGAATGGGTATACTGTCCCCAAGTTCATTGGAGTCTGTGTTTACGAAAATAATTTGAACGGTGTCGTTCTCTTTCTCTTCAGTGACGGTATCATTCGAAGATGATCCCTCTGAAGGCAAAACCGGGTCAACTGCTGCCTCGACCTTTTGACTTTTGTCGGGTATGGATTCAGAGGATTCATTTTCAATGATAGATGCTTTGACCGACCACAACGGTGTTTCAGTCGGATTTTCAACCAATGGTGGACTCGGGAAGAGTTTCTTATATCCAGGAGGGAGCCGTAGCGGTGAAGCAGGACGGTCATCCAAAACTCTTTTGGCTTCGTCTAGGAAGGGACAACGGTGGACGGCGATTCCTTTTTTGTCCAGATACTTCGCTTTCACTGGTTGACGGTGTACTTTCAACATGATCATCAGATGTTGACGACACTAGATTGAACGGGGAGACCAGTCCCTTAAGATCCGGGGGATGCAAGGACAATCTTGATGATAGTGATCTCCTTTGCAAATGACACACGGAGATTTAGGTTTACACAGTGCGGTGTGAGGATTTTCGCTAGACGACACATGGTTGCCCCCTTTTGCTTTTGGCTCCTTCTTCTTCTTTTCCTTTTTCTCTTTCTGCTTCTTCTTCTTCTCAATTACTTGATCTTTAGATTTACCAGCTTCATCAAGTGAAGAGGAAGGAGGAGAGGGAGAAACGGACAAAGTGGAAGGTTGGGGGGTAACTCTAGTATCACCTAGTTGCTGACTTGACTATTCAGGAATTACAGTGTTCTGAAGGACAGAGGTAGAGAAGAGCCATACGAGAAAACCAATCGTCAACCCTGGAAGTGACAATGTGGCCATATGGGGTGCACCAACATCTCCCCAAGAGGAGAAAGGACTAGGATTTCCTCCAAGGGGAAATCCTTGGTTGGTAGACTCCATTTTTCTCAACCTAAAGACCAACGAGGGAAATGTGATGTTATTCCGATTAAAATAAATTTTAGACGCTTTGACACAACTTGTTTTTTCAATTTTTAAGAGTCGAGAAAAAACAAAAGATGACTCTAGTCACCTTCGATTTTTAATGAGCCTGAAGCGACAAGTGCTTAGATGGACCTTTTCTTTTAAGGAGTATGAAAAGGAATGAAAGATACTTCTTTGGAAATCTAGGCAGAAGGGATTACCAGACCAATCGCAAAACTACAGAATACTTTTTACGATACGGAAATCAATCTTCCGGAATGCTGTGTTCATTGCATTGCGATCGATAGGGCGGTAGACACGAATTCTTAAGGATAAAGGATATAGCCTATTGTGGTGTCCCAATATATAATCGATGGTATGTTGGAGCACAAGTCTGTACTGGCACTTGTCGTCTCAGAGTGGAGGAATCACCCAACCAACAACGAAAACAACAGTTACCACATTTTGCGACGTCGGAATATGTCTCTAGCCTAGACTTATAGATGTTGTGTGTTAGGTTCCAAAGCATTTTTAGATTCATTAAATTTATTTTATAGTTGATCTTTTTTAAAAATTTTCCTTTAAGGTTCATTGCATGATGTGTATACAATTCCTAAAATGCAGTCTAAGATGATAAACAACTATTTAATCTTCTTTTGGCAATGAAAATCCTAGCTACTAAGGAAAGAAAATTGAAAGTCTTTCAACAAAGACCACAGAGCACACACTAAATGCATTGTCCTAAATCAAACCAAGCATTCTAAATGCCAATGCAGATGCATGTATTTGTTTTCAGCCTTCTTAATGTATGGATGATGATAAGAAAGCTAAGTGAAAATCTAAATTATTTTCAAAGCGACAATACTTAAAAAAATTCTTTTCAAAATGAAGTGAAGATAAGGGCAACACTTTGTTATTTCGAAACGAAAACTATTTTTTGACACTTTAAAAACTACTAATTCAAATCATATACAAGAGTAGCAGTACAATCGATTATCAAGAACAATGGGATTCTCTTCTATGACTGAAAATGACACCTACGACACTTTCATATTAAGAGACGACAGTTCGACTACGCTACTTCTTTGCAAAAGAGAACTGAAAATGGCGCACAATACATAAAAACACTTACAGTTCTTTGCACAATAGAGGCGGAATGATGGAAGAGAAGGGGGTTTTTACAAAGATATATCGACCACAGACAGCAAAATTTCTGAATAACACTGAAAGGAGTGAAGAAAAACCAAAGTTTGAAGGTAAAATTAACCTTCCCTTACCATCGCACCTGTCACACAGGGAATCCAGTATGCATCTCACCTACTGCACATGGGAAGTACGATGCATACAGACTGCCTTGAAGGGAGGGTGCGATGGTACCAGTGCGAGACTTTGAACCAGTCTTTGCTAACAATTTACAGTTAAGTTTAGGGATTTAGGCCGAGTAAGTGATGTTTAGTAAATGTAAATCACAGTGGTTGATCTAAGGAAGTTACTAGAGCCACCACTTAGGGAAATTAGAACGTTTGAAGATCGATTGTTCAATTTATAAACAAAACCCGGAGATAGACTGAAGCAGCATTGATCTACTTTACATTTGCATAACAAATGTAGTTTGAAGGCTAGTTGTCTTGACTTCAGGCTCTATCTGTAAGTTTATAAAACAATCTATTCGTTCCCTAGTGGAGTTGCTATTTTGTTACCGGGAATAATGTCCACTTCGAGCTGCTATTCCCACTAAGACTAGTAGCTATCTTAGAAACAAACAAGTAAAGACTACTTTCGCTTTCCTTTATGAAAAATAGATAAGAGTGGAACAAAGGACACCAATCTTAGTCTTGCGCTGGGTTCCTTGCTTGATTCCTCTCGTTCCTAATAGATCTTTGCCACTTCTTCTTCGTCTACCTAGCTTCAAAGAGAACCTAGGGAATCAAAGCAATAGAATACTATTGAAGAATAGAGATCTATATTCATAAATAAAACAGGACCAGATATGTATTAACCACACAAATGCATATACAATCAAACATACAAGAATGTGGAGGAAAACTTGAATAGCTTTATTGATATCAAGAATAACAAGAGGATTAAAACCAATTGTTCTGAACCAGCATCATCCTCTAGAAAGAAAGCCCTTCTTCACCTCATGTAAAGCTTAGATCACCCAACACTATGAAGTTTCACCAGAAAACCAACAACACTTCTCTATAAGATACAAGATTCCAGCCTCTGGATCTCTGCGATGAGGGATCCATATATAGATGATTGTAGGGGGTGAGTCATCTTCTATGGTTTTGATTAGTGTCCTCTCTCTGATAGTTCTTGATTCCACTTGGAGATTGATGATCTCTTACTCATCCCTGGTCGAAAAAAGAGAGGCAAGTGTCAGAGGGGAAGCTTCTGGAAGATTCTATGATCTTCCACCTTGCAAACTATCTTTGCCATTTGTCCATTCTCGCCCATCGCACCCTACAGAGGGGCAATCCAGTATGCATCATACCCTTTACACTGGGAAGGTGATATGCATTGCACCCTCTGCACTGAGTATTCAGTATGGTCTAGTTTTAACCGTTTTTGAGCAGTTTTTAGTGGAGAACTTCTGGGAGATGATGTAATTAGCTGACCTTGTTCCTTTAGGTAGTGAAGAAACACTTTTAGGGACTTAGGAGCCCTAAGTTTATGGACATTTATGATTGGGGTTGAAGTGCCCAAAAATGTCTATAACATATATGAAGGCCATTGGACAATGTGTTAAGCCTAGAGGATCAGGGGGACTCAATGGAGGAATTGGATCATTGTGGTGTTTTCTATAAGGTCAATAAACCACCATGTGCTTGTTATATTGTTGATAAACCACCCAGTGCTTGTTAATTGGATGATAAACCACCAAGGTAGGGAAATATAAGTCACTGTGGTGCTTTCCATGTGGCTAATAAACCACCTGTATAGTGGAATACAGACCCCTATTGTGCTTTTCATGAATATCTAGTTGATAAACCACCAAAAGTAGTTTATTTCACCTCCTAGAAATGAGATATAGCACATTTGATCTTGGGTAAAGCCTTGTATTTTAACCCAGAGAACAAGCGAGTCACTTTGGTGCTTACTACTAGGAAGTGGTTGATAAACCACTTGAACAATGGACTCCTTCTCCTAGTTATGTGATTTAGCCTTGGGTGTGAATTTCCCTGGATGCACATCCCCTAAAACTTTGGATCTAGCTTGAGATTGGTTAGCTGCAAGAAATATTGCAATGTGGTTGGCCTACGATTGAGTGGAGATTGGAAGTTCCTCCAGTTTCCAACCGTGTTTAAACACACATATAAGTGTAAATTACTTATATATATTGTTGTATGGACTGTGATGAATCTTGTTAGGTTATGAATGGTGTAAGATATTGTGTGTTTATAAATGTAAATGACTACCTGAGATATGAGGCTCATTGTTATGTTCATGATTTCAATGATATATTGTATGCTCATGAATCTTAAGGTATGCTTGGAACATGTAATACATTATTACTTCCATGGTGAATGGCAAATTATGTGTTTATGATCAATTAGTTGATTTCCATATTTATGAGTATACCTATCTTAATCAATCCTATGTTGGTTATCCTATCAAAACTAAGAATTCAAGTATCAAGCCCTTCGGACATAAGTTTCCTTAAGGCTGTAAAATTTTGGGTATGAAGTGGTCACCCTTTTGCTTTCTAAACCAAGCCTACAGGTATTTTACTTCATATATACTTATGCCACCAGGATCGACAGGGAGTGGGAGCGCTTAACTTCTTTTTTATTTTGATAGGATGATAGTGAGTGGGAACTAGTGGAATCACACCCTATTAGAACTATGTCATGTGAGAAAACATTAACCAACATTTATCATCCATAGTGATCAAGTTTGAGGTAGAGGAGGGGGTCAATACACCTAGCCAAACACTAATTGATGGCAGGAAAAAAGTCTAAGGTTGGGGTCTGAGTAGAATTTATAACGCTAGAACATTGCCCACTACTCCCCTCTCCCCATGGTGTCATTACATAACACAATGCATGTAAGCATGCTAGTGGACAACCTGAATCATGGTTCCTTCATGGAATATTATCACTACTCATTTCCCACTGCCTAATTCTCCTTGGTTGATGTCGAATGTCATGGGTAGTGATAACCCATAGCGACATGTTGGGATAGGGTCCCATAGGGTAAATTTTGGAGCAAAAGACAAGTTTTGGGGAAAAAGCCAAAGTTTTGCTGTAAAGAATGTAAAGTCTCCGCAAATTGGGGTGGCAGAGCATGTAGATAGTAAAATGTCATAAAGGGTTTTACCCTTATTTTATGTAAGTTGTGTCGGCTTTATAGATCTACCCATGGTCTGTGGACCATGGGATTGTATAAGTAGGAGAGTCTTAGATAGTCTAAGGCATGTAACGAAGAATGAAGATGAATGTAATGGGTCAGTAGTAGAAATGGAAAAGAAGTCTAGAGTAGAAGAGAGGTTCTACATCTATGTGTGCAGAGGCCTAGAGTAGAGTCCGCAGCTGAGTGCACGGACCCCTGCAGCTGAGTGCACAGGGAAGTCTTGAGTCTATAAGAAGAAATGAAGTATTAATAAAGAGATTATTCTAGAAATTCCTGTGTTTATCTATTTCCTTATGTTATGGATGAATGCATTATTATGTTATGATGAATGATGGGTTTATGAATTAATATTATATTGATGTGTGATTTTACATTATTTATATTGATATATGGACGCAAGTAATAATAATTTTTTACATGAAGAATATCTTGTTGCATGTTAAAATTATCGAACACTTAAGCCGATATGGGTAAATACAAAACTAGGAGTAATCAAAGAGGCGCGTAAGTGGTTGATTCACCTATTTAGGGTCTGTGAAAGACAGTCATGAATGTTCGCGGAGCTATAGAATCTGATTAAGGGAAGTTATATCGATAAGCCATGCACGAAGGTAGGTTTAGGGCATAAAACGACATTACACTAACCTCTGGGTGTGGCAACTTGGTTCCAGCATCCCCCCATACTGCTTCGGGTGAGACTTCAGTCTGCGCTCCGCGGGTTGGTGCCGAAAGGGCCAGTAGTGTAGGGATTTGTTTGGAAAAACTAACTTTGAACCTGGTTTAGGACCCACTAAGCCAACAAATGGTTCCATTGCCAAGACCAAGATTTTCATAAAGAGATGAGTGATGTCGCATCACTAGAATCCTACAAAGAAAGAAATAGAGGAGTGGTTGGATAGAAATATACACGAATTCGTGGCATAAGAAAACAGGAATCTGCACCTAACAAAAGAATAATGGTTGGACAGATATATGTACACAGAGATACACGAAATTTTCTTATGCTCCTTCCTGGTCTTGCTATATGAGTGGATCGCTAAATTGGAAGATGGTCAAGGAAGGTGGAGGCTTGATAGTCCAATAGTGTGGACCCCGGAGTTAGTGCGCAGATTGGAAGCCTCTAAACATAAGATCACGCACATTGACGATCGCTGGCTTGGTCGTGTCATCGGAGGATTTGTGATAGAATTCATGTTTGATACCTCGGTCAGCTACACCGAAGCAGAGAGGTGCTTCTTCAAGGGACCATGAGGTAAGTATTTGAGATCTTTGAATACTTGGATTAAAATGCTCTTGTGTGAAAAGCAGGTTATGCCATTACCTTGATGTTTGGAGCTACGTGAAGCGGAAAGTTATTCAGGGATAGAGGGAGAACATGCCCTGAATATAGCCCATTGATTGAGCCTCCTCTGAGTGACGATGAAGGAGAAGCACAGGCTTCATCATAGAGCATTTTCTAGTTAATAAGGCAAGGGTTCCCACAAATACCCCATCCACCCACACCACCTCCATCTTCACCTCCACAGCATACACCTTCACCTACACCACCACCACCTCCACCACCACTCAATATGGCGAATACAGTAAAGTTTCCTGTTTTCAAGGGCTTGGGAAATGAGGACCCGGACTAGTTTGGTTCATTGCAAAGGTCGTGTGGATAACCCAGAATATTACAAACGATCAGATGAAGAAAGAAACATTGGTTACTACTCTACAAGATCACGTGCTAACATGGTACATTAAGTATTGTACTGATAACCCGGCAGCTGTGTTAGCAGACATTTAGACTGCACTGAATAAGGAATTCAGCAGACCCAAATCTGAATCGCAATCAGTCGTTGGATTCAAGGAAATCATGATGAGGCCTGGTGAAACACCCTAGGAACTAGATCAGAGATTGAAATGCCAGATCCGCGAAGCTAACATGAATCTTATGGATGGACGAAACCACAAGTGGTTTGTAGCTGAGCTCCTACCTCACCTAAGGGTTCCTTTATCACATCAAAGGATTGGGACCCAAGCAGAAGCCCTAGAGATTGCATGAGACACCGATTCAACATGCTACTTTGGGAGTTCAACAAATTCATGTGTATTTGCAGAATCTGTGCCTGGAGTTCCAAAGTTTGAAGAATGATAGAGCGGCTCGGCCAGAGGTGCGTGAAGAAGTTTGGTGTCTGAAATGTAAGAGTCAGGGCATGATAAAGATCACTACCCTATCTTCGTGAATTATATGGCAGGAGGAGGGTCGATGCCTCTGAGGCCAAAAGCTCAAGCAGGCCAAGTACAAGGCCCGCACTATGGTGTGCTATCTACTAGGTAGCTGGAAAACATGTAACAAACAAATTCCACTTGTTGCAGAAATTTATGTAGACACTACAATAGCTCTTCTACAACTTATGTAAATTGGTGGGTCACGATGAGCGCAACTGTTGTAGCTATGAGTTGATGATGGAAAGAACACCCTTGTATCGAATGCAGACAGAAACTCGGCCTCTAGATCAAGGCGTTGGGGGAGCATGCGGAGGATATCAAGGTCGTGAATGAGGCAAACATGGAGGAGGACCTACGAGAAGTCAGGGACAAGTTATTTACTACAATTGTGGAGTGCCAAGACACTACGCATGGGAATGTATGAACCCGATGCACCTATCATGCTGATACTATACTCAGTTTGACCATTCGACAGAAGACTGCCCTGTATTGATAGCTAAAATATAGGAGAAAAGGGTGCAGCCTCAACAGCCTACACAGTGTTGGGTGTGGAGCCTGATTATCTTTTGTATTCAAAGGTTTCATCCGGATGTATACCCCAGGAAGACTATACACCCCTCCACACAGGGGGGTGTTGGGGGGCTAATCCACCCCAGGTGGGGGGTCCGGGGGCCAGCGGTCCCCTGGCGAGGGTTTGGGGGCAGTGCCCCTGAAGCTAAAAATAGATGTAAAATTGTCTTGTAAAAGTATAGTAATTTCTAATCGATCTGGGCCATTCATTAGGCAGATGATCTGACGGTAGAAGTTATGTTTAATTTAGGGTTTTTTTTTCCCTAAAAGGAAACCCCTCACTATATATATGAGGGAATTGTATTGCGTCTATGGACTTTGTATTCTAAGTGAAGACAAGAGAGGAGATTGAGAGCTAAGAGGGAGTTACAACGGATCTGTTGTAGCTTATATCTCTTCAGTTTGCTAGATAATATAATAAAAGAAGGACTAGTTCCTTCTCTGTGGACGTAGCCCAAACTGGGTGAACCACATATATATGTGTCTATCTTGTTTTATGTGTTTTCTGTGTTTATATTTCTGCAATATTTTATGTATTACGTCGCTCTGTAATATATAATTTTCTAACAACTGGTATCAAAGTTGAAGGTCTATTTGGCTGATAAACTCATAGGAGAGAGAAGGGTTCATGGTTTGACTGGGAGTAATGGCAGAAGATGGTAGGTTTAGGGTCAAAAAATTCAACGGCCAAAACTACCAATTGTGGAAGATGCAGATGGAAGATTATCTATATCAGAGAGATCTGTACCTACCATTGAGAAGAAATACAAAGAATCCGACGAGTATGACAAACACAAAATGGGATATTCTCGATAGAAAGGCACTTGGAACAATACGGTTGTGCCTGGTGGCGTTGGTAGAGTTTAATATTTCAAAGGAAACGACAACAGAGGGTTTAATGTCGGCATTGGCCAAACTATATGAAAAACCCTCGGCCTCAAATAAGGTATTTCTTATGAAGCGTTTATTTAATATGAAGATGTCAGAAGGTGGATCTGCTACAAACCATTTAAATGATTTTAATACAGTTACAAGTCAGTTAAGTTCTGTAAGGGTAAATTTTGATGATGAAGTTAAGGCTCTGTTATTTCTGTGCTCATTTCTAGAAAGTTGGAATGGTTTAGTTATGGCCATTAATGACTCTGTCTTTAGATCTAGTACTTTAACGTTTGATGATGTTGTCGGTGCAATCCTTAGCAAGGAAATGCGACGGAAAAACTCCGGTGAGACCTTAGGTAATGCTTTGACTGCAGAGACTAGGGGAAGAAAAATGGAAAGAGGAAAGAGCCCAGGATATTACATTAATTCAAGAAAAGGCAGATCCAATTCTAGATCGAGGATAGTGTACTGGAAATGCATGAATAAAGGACACCTGAAGAAAGACTGCAAGTCTCGAAAGGGAAAAGAAGGAGAGGCGTAGCAAGAAAACAATCATGAAGCGAATGTAGCAGGTGATGTGCTGCAAGATGCTTTGATTCTTTCATTAGAAAATATTATTGATGCCTGGATGGTAGATTCAGGGGCCTCATTCCATGCCACACCTGATAGGAAACATTTTCATGATTATGTTCAAGGAGATTTTGGACAGGTTCGATTGGGTGATGATAAACCCTCTAAAGTCGTTTGAGTGGGTATAGTTTTCATAAAAAAGCAAAATGGAAATCAGTGGCTACTGAAGGAGGTAAGGCATGTTCCAGATCTGAAGAAAAATCTGATTTCAACAAGGCAGTTGGGAGGTGAAGGTTGCGTAACTACTTTCACAGATAAAACCTAGAAGGTCACTAAAGGATCCCTGGTAATAGTGAAAGGAGGAAAGGTTGGTACATTGTATTTATGCAATGGTATTTCTAATTCTGTTAACGATTTAACATCTACAGGAGAAGATACGAAATTGTGGCATCATAGGCTTGGACACATGAGTGAGAAGGGGATGTAGATTCTTCACTCAAAAAATTTGTTGCCAGGTTTGAAGCATGTTGATTTAAAATTCTGTGAGAATTGTGTTTATGGAAAACAGAAGAGAGTTAGATTCCTTAGAGTTGGGAAAGAAACGAAGAGAGAAAAATTAGAGCTTGTGCATATAGATGTATGGGGACCTGCTCAGGTATCATGTCTTGGTGGCTCTCGTTATTATGTTACTTTTATTGATGATGCAACCAGAAAAACCTGGATTTATTGTATTCGAAATAAATCTGATGTATTTGATACTTTCAAGAAATGGAAAGCTTTAGTTGAAAATGAGATAGGAAAAAGGTTGAAGTGTCTCAGATCAGACAATGGAGGTGAATATTGGAGCAAAGAGTTTGATAGGTATTTTTCTGAGAATGGAATTCATAGAGAGAAGATAGTTTCAGGAATACCACAAGAAAATGTTGTGTCAGAAAGGATGAACAGGAAAATCATGGAGCGTGCAAGGTGCATGAGATTGCATGCAGGATTGCCTTTACAATTTTGGGAAAATGTTGTAGATATTGTTGTTTATCTAATAAACAGAGAGCCTTCAAGTTCCTTGGATGGTGGTATTCTAGAGGAGGCATGGACAAGTAAAAAGGTAAACTATCTTTTTTAAAGACTTTTGGTTGTGAAGCCTTTTTCCACATTAACAAAGAAAATAGAACAAAGCTTGAGGCAAAATCAAAGAAATGTACCTTTATTGGATATTGTGTTAATGATTTTGGTTATCGCTTATATGATTATGAAAATCACAAAATCATTAGGAGCAGAGATGTAATATTCAATGAAAAGGTCTTGTATAAGAATCAGTTGCAGGAAAATAAACAGGAAAAAGAAAACAGAGAATACACAGTGCTTGACGATATCATAGGAAAAGTAATGGTTCCTGAAAATCATAATGATCAATAGCGAGAACAACAACCACAGTAGCAACAAGCACTTCAAACACCTGAAAGTGGTGTTAGAAGATCTACCAGGATAAGTAGACCCCCTGAACGATACTCTCCTTCATTATATTATGTATTGTTGACTAATTCTAGTGAACCAGAATGTTATGAAGAAGCAGTGCAGGTAAAAACCAGGAATAACTAGGAGCAAGCCATGAAAGAAGAGATGGACTCCTTAGCACATAACCAAACTTGGGACTTATCTAGGTTGCCCGCAAGTAAAACAACATTGCAGAATAAATGGGTTTACAAATTGAAGGAAGAAGATGGAGGTAGAAAAAGGTATAAAGCCAGACTTGTGGTGAAAGGGTTTGCATAGAAAAATGGTATAGATTTTGATGAAATATTTTCTCCTATTGCTAAAATGACTTCAATCGGAACTATTTTAAGTCTAGTAGCAGCTAAAGATTTGCATCTTGAGCAGTTAGATGTAAAGACAACCTTTCTCCATGGGGATTTGGAGGAAGAGATATATATATATCTAGAAGCCACAAGGATATGAGGTAAAAGGGAAGGAGAAACTAGTGTGCAGGTTGAAGAAGAGCTTGTATGGCTTAAAATAGGCTCCAAGGCAGTGGTATTCTAAAATTTGACAGGTTTATGTCTGAACAAGGTTATACTAGATGTCACTCTGATCATTGTGCTTATCTCAAAAGGCAGAATGATGGTAGCTATATTATATTGTTATTGTATGTAGATGACATGCTTGTTGCAGGTTCTAACATGCAGGAAATAAATGTTCTCAAAATGAAATTGGAAAACTCATTTGCAATGAAGGATTTGGGTGCTGCAAAAAAAATCCTTGGTATGAGAATAAATAGAGATAGGAAAAATTGCAAATTAACATTGTCTCAGAATGAGTACATACAAAAGGTGTTGAAAAGATTTAATATGCACAATGAAAAACCAGTTAGTACACCTTTTGCTAGCCATTTCAAACTTAGTAGGGAAATGTGCCCAAAGACCCAAGAAGACATGGATTATATGTCTAAAGTTCCATATGAATCAGCAGTTGGAAGCTTAATGTATGCAATGGTCTGCACAAGGCCTGATATCGCACATGCAGTGGGAGTTGTAAGCAGGTACATGAACAATCCAGGAAAGGAACATTGGATGGCGGTGAATGGATTCTTAGATATTTGAAAGGTACCACAAGTCAAGCATTATGCTTTGGCAGTTCAAACATTTCTCTACAGGGATATGTTGATGCAGATATGGCAGGTGATAGAGATAACAGGAGGAGCACTACAGGAGGATATGTATTTACTGTAGGTGGAACAACTGTCAGTTGGGTTTCAAAAATCCAAAGTGTTGTTGCACTTTCAACAACAAAAGTAAAGTGTATTGCTGCTACAGAAGCTAGTAAAGAAATGATTTGGTTACAAAGGTTTCTGGATGAATTGGGTAAAAAGCTGGATTTGGGCAGGTTATACAGTGACAGACAGAGTGCCATACATCTTGCAAAGAACTCTACATTTCATTCCAAGACTAAACATATACAACTCAAGTTCCATTTCATACGGTCAGCATTGGAAGATGGACAGTGGAAGCTGGAAAAGATACACACTAGCTAGAATCTTGCAGATATGACAACAAAAGTTGTAACTAGGGAGAAGCTGATAATCTACTCAGTTTCAATTGGTCTTCAAGTCTGATGAAGAAGATGAGATACAACCAGGTCCAAAGTGGAGTCATTGTCTAGCAAATGAAGCAGCGGTGGAGTTGTTATCATGAGTCTCCAAGTGGGAGATTGTTGGGTGTGGAGCCTGATTATCATATGTATTCAAAGTTTTCAGCCAGATGTATACCCCCAGAAGACTGTACACCCCTCCACGCGGGGGGGTGCGGGGGGCTAATCTCCCCCGGCTAGGGGGTCGGGGGGCCAGCGGTCCCCCAGCGAGGGTTCGAGGGTAGCACCCTCGAAGCTAAAAATAGATGTAAAATTGCCTTGTAAAAGTATAGTAATTTCTAGTCAATCTGGGTTGTTCATTAGGTGGATGATCTGACAGTAAAAGTTATGTTTAATTTAGGGTTTTTTTCCCCATAAGGCAACCCCTCACTATATATGATGGAATTGTATTGCATCTATGGACATATGTATTCTAAGTGAAGAAAAGAGAGGAGATTGAGAGCTAAGAGGGAGTTATAGTGAATCTTTTGTAGGTTGTATCTCTTCAGTTTGATGGATAATATAATAAAAGAAGGATTGGTTGTTTCTCCGTGGGCGTAGCCCAAACTGGGTGAACCACGTATATCTGTGTCTCTCTTGTTTTATGTGTTTTCTGTGTTTATATTTCTCCAATATTTTATGTGTTCCATTGCTCTCTAATATATAATTTTCTAACACCCAGAACCTACAAATGATGAGGGCTAAACCCTGTGAAGAAGATCCTAATGTGAATATCATGTTGTAGAGTGGAATGACAAATGGCGAGGATAAAGGAAAGCAGCCTAAAGAAAGTGAGTGGGTCCACAAAGCTCCAGAAAAGGAGGTTGGATTTTATTTAGAGATCACAAAAGAAACTTTCATGGAAGCGAAGAAAAGCTTTGTTGAGGCCTTTACCTCAAGAATTCAGGATAAGCTATCTGAAGAAATGGACCCCTCCATGCTTATCACATTCTTGGAGACATGTATGAATTTAAGTATGGGGGTTTACGCAGTGCATTATATTAGATATCATTTTGGGATTCAACTGCGTTAAGTAAGTCATCAAACGTATGACCATTTCCATGAGAGGTAGTCGTAACTGACTAATTTCTCATGATTTTTGAATAGTTCACTTAGCACTCATTGCATCGGGTGATGCTCACAGGGGTGAAGAAGTGGGATTGAAACTAGTGAAATGTGGAGAACGAATCACATAGCATCAATCATCACTTCCGGGGCTTGCACCCGGTAACCAGGACTTCCCAGGAGGTCACCCATCCCAGAACTCCTCTGGCTCAAGCGCGCTTAACTGTGGAGATTTTCCCCACAATCAAGCCACTTAGCTTGCTACCCCATTTGCAAAACCTTAGCAAGTATTGTGCCTCATGAACCATTCAAGTAGAGATCCCTTGACTCTTTTTGAATTTAAGTATGGGGGTTTACGCAGTGCATTATATTAGATATCATTTTGGGATTCAACTGCGTTATTTTTAAGGTCATTCACGTATGACCATTTCCATGAGAGGTAGTCGTAACTGACTAATTTCTCATGATTTTTGAATAGTTCACTTAGCACTCATTGCATCGGGTGATGCTCACAGGGGTGAAGAAGTGGGATTGAAACTAGTGAAATGTGGAGAACGAATCACATAGCATCAATCATCACTTCCGGGGCTTGCACCCGGTAACCAGGACTTCCCAGGAGGTCACCCATTCCTAAAGGTGGCACACTTACTAGTCTGGAAACTTTTTCACCAAGTGTCATTTTTTCCTTGATTTTAGGCATTCGCGTCATAAACCCCAATTAGTCCAGATCTATTTAATTGATGCCCCTAGATATCATTTGTTCATTTGATCTTGGAGCTCTAGCATTCCCAAGGAGATCAAGGAGCCTTCAGTGGAGTTTGTAATGCTTTTCTGGGTGCGTTTTGCTTTTGTCATCTTTTGTTGTTTTTTTCATCACTTTTTATCATTTGACTTATGTGAGTGTTGTTTTTCTGATTTATTTTCATGGTTGCTGTCATTTTAATGTATATTAACTTGTACACGTGTTGTTTCGGTGCATCATTCGTCTTTCACAAGTGTCGCATTAGTTTTCTTGCTTTTGCCCGTTAGTGGTTGTTGTTGCGTCGACTCTTATATCATGTTTGTTTTTCCTTTTGCATGTTGATATTTCACACTTGTTTTGCATTGATCTATCCATACTTAGTCATATATTCACCTTAGCATGCACTATCACTCAGATCAATTTGTTCCCCACACTCTCACCGGGCAAATATGCTCATCACTTGGTCATTTCTCACCTTGATTAGTTGGGCATTGCACAATTCTGGAGCTCAAGTTGAAAGCTTGGCCTCTAAGACTGTGGAATGTGTAGTATATGCTGACCCAACTATGTATTGCATAGTTGCATCATTGGCTGCTGAGACTGCATAATGCATAGTTCCCATAGCCAATTTCCTCTCTTCGCTTCCATAATTGTGCAATCCTCTTCATCAATTCACTGGTTGGTTGCTTGAACTTGCCTTGAAAGTTGATTTATTGAAGCTAATTTATTGTCTTCCATGAGTGCTTTTTCCTCCCACGGGGATTGCATGTGTTGAGAACTTCTCTTCATTAGTCATTGTTATCATGACACAAGATAACTTATTTAAAGGATACCACAGAGAGTAGCACTGGGGAGGCAATTGAGAGTACACTAGTTTACCTACCACTATACTCAGACACTCAACTATTTGTAGAGAAGGAACCAAATCTCACATGGCAAAAGGTTAATGAAATTTTCTTAGCAATGATCTCCAAAGAAGATCGGAAGGAGTATGTCAATATGCATAAGTCAGGGTTACACAGGGTTGCATGCAAGTACCCAGCATTCTCATGTCCATCTATTATCAACTGGTTATTGTCACACATAGATCCAAACACTATGAATTTGGCTAGTACGAGTGGATGGAGGCTTGCTTCTTTTTTGGCAGCAGATTATCATCTTATGTACCACTTACCTGAGCCAAAATCACTCATGGATACTTTAATGTGAATACCAAGCACTTGAGCACCAAGGAAATTGTTAAAGGTTGGGTGAAATAGCCCTCAAAGTTTCAGCAAACACCCACCAACACATACAAGACAAAATCTCTTAGGAGGGTCTATCAACTATTGACCATATTATGTTGCAGAAACTACGGTCAGCAGAGCAACGAGACCTTTCATAAAGGGTGGGATTTCTTATTGGATCAGGTTGTGAATAAAGGTAAACCATTCAACTAGTCAATTTATTTGGCTCAACAGTTGCAGATCCATGTGTTTAATGTCCTGTTGTACTAGCTACAACCACGCTCCAAAATTTTTCCTTAGCTTTGTTTTGGAGCCTCCCTACCAACCTTCCTCACCAGCATGTCTTGCCTTGTCAAGTACACAAGCTTCAATGATTTTCTACCAAAATGTTAGCTTGTGCATGAGAGCTTGTTGCATCCCCCTCACAGGTTGTTTCTCTGGACTTGGTCCCGCTGTAGGCTGAGCAACTCCCTTGAGAAATCGCATAATTCTCGAGGGGAACCAACCTTCCCTCCAGAAATCACGTAATCCTGTCTGGCAGCCTGCTGGGCTCCAGAATTGCGCAAATCTGCATGTCACCCTTACTGCAAAAACTGTGCAATCTCTCCCCGCAGGGCTTCTCAGCCCAGAAATTTCACAATCCTTCTGGGTAGATAGCCCATCTCCCTCCTACAATACACAAAATTTCCCCTCATTTGAGCAGGTTGTTGCATGTGCCATTGAGTTGATCGGTTCCACCCGAGACCGAGAAAACTTGACTTGCATGCTTGGGGTACTTTTTCCCAAAATAGCAAAAGCTACATGCAAAAAGAATCCCTAGATTTTAGGGAGTTCTATTTAGAAGCTAGAGGTTACATGCAAAGATTGTTTTAGAATATTTCCACCAAGTATCGCTTTTTCCTAGATTTGTGACATGCACGTCATGAGCCTCAAACTTATTTATTCGACGCTTTCGAGCTCACTTATTCACATCGATCTTGGATCTTTGACATCCCACAACACATCTAGGAGTCTTCAACACATCCAGCTTAGCTATTCACAGGTAAGTCCTCTTAACTTGTCTTTTGCAGCATTTCTGTCACTTTTTGTGTTTTGTCTTGTGTGAGTGTTTCTTTCTTGACTTATGTGAACGCTTGTTGTCGTTTATATGCATACTAGCTTGTACTAGTATCGTTTTAGTTTTTGTTAGCATCTCACTGTTGTCACATGCATGAAACTATTTTGCATGAACAATCACTGATTCAGTGACTCACGTCACCCACATGCATGTTGTTCCATTTTCTAGATATTTCATTCATTGTTTGCATGCACAATCATTCACTCCTGCTTACACTTTGTATCACCATGCATTCACATCCACATTTGCTTTAAGTTGCCCGTTGGTGAGTTTGGGCAGCCTTGCCCCAAACTTTGCCTCTGTAATACAACATTGCGCAATCGTGAGAGGGAAGGCTCTGTCTTCCTCTTAGAAAATGTGCATTTCTACCCAGTGACTGTCCTCCAGTCTTGCATTGCGCAATTCTGAGGGACAATGATTGTTGGCCCATAAAATTGTGCAATGCAGTCATTTGGCCTGTAAACGTTGCCAACTGAAATTGCGTATTGCGCAATTCCAGTAGCTAGCCAGCCTCCTAGGCAACCCAGATTTCCTTTTGCGCAGTTCTGGCAGCCAATCTCCCAGCCTCCCAGGAAAAATTGTGCAATCCTTGCCAGTCAATCCCCAGGTATTTTGCATTTCGTTCCTCAAGTTTGCTTTGGTTTTAGCTGACATATTTCTTGCCATGCATGTCTCTATGTCTCCAGTTCTAGTAGGTGTTCATCCTCCTCTTAGCAGTTCAGGATCAATGGCCTCCAAGAGAGCAGGATCAAAGGACACTGGCAGAAGTGTAACTGGAGTAGCAATTGAGTGAATGTCTACAAGTATGTTGATCTATGAAGACACCAAGCTGATTGTAAGCAAGGACATCAAGTTGAAATGGAAAGAGGTCAATGATGCATTTGCAGGCACATTTGGGGAAGACCTTGAAGACCGCCAAGTCTATGTGAACATCCACAAGTCTGGCTTGTACCGAATTGCATGCAGGTATCTCGTGCTCCCATGCATGGACATGATACATTGGATCATCTCGCACATTGATCCTAAGACGATGACATTGACCAGTGTCAACAGGAAGGAGATTTCTACCTTCAGGGCACATGATTATGAATAGATGTATCATATGTCAAAGCCTGTGATCATCATGGAGACTCCCTTTAGCCTACCCAGCAACAATGCCAACTCTCGAGATATCTTAAAGAACTAGGTGAAGGAGCCAGCTAAATTCAGGATGACACCCAACAAGGTCTACAAGACAAAGATAGTGCAGAAGGCGTATTAATACTTGGTCATATTTGCATGTTGTCTGTATGGCCAGGAAAGCACGAAAACCTTCCCACAGAGTTGGGTGATCGCATTGGACCAATTGGCCAGAGAAGGAAAAGCATACAACTAGTCTGACATGTTGGCTCACTAGTTGAAGGAACATGTAACAAGGGCTCGACAGCTGCCTAAAGGTATCCAAGCAAAAATCTACATGTTCGCCTACATCTTGGATGCAATCTGTGCCCGTTAGGAGTTCCTGGGCTTGAAGTGGGCATGGACATCGGGGGAGACCTCTGTGAACACTTGTTGTCCGAATGCAGCTTCATAGGAGTTATCACACAGTTGTTTGATCATTTTGTCACCCCAGTTTACAAGATGATATTTGAACAAGATCCACCCTACATGTCAAAGGCAACAATGGAGGCACTGATCAACATAGCTGATTGGTATGCCTCACTGTCCAACACCTTCATACGAATGTACGACATAGAGAAGCCTCTGCATGTTCTACTGAAGTTTGCTTTGGCCAAACTCGTCATGCATGAAGTATCATATCACATTTCGGCAGTATTATCAGCTAGGCTGCACCGAAAGAAGAAGGCACCTTGGTGTGCACTTCCGTTGCGCATCGGGTTATATGAGATATGGAGTTTCAAGCATGCGGATGTCAAAGCAGAGCAGATGAGGAAATATCCATTCGACACCCAAAGTTACAATCTATATGACCCGCATTATCTTGTGAAAGGCTAGTACATGAGAGTATAGTTTAACTAGATCCATGGGGCATGTCATTGGGTGAAGGAAGTCCCATGGAGATATTGTTACAATTTCTCCAGACCCAATGAATCGGTCAGCCTCGCTGTGGAATGGTTAGAGAAGTAGTGTGAAGCAATATCCTAGAGAGCACCAGAAACAGCAGCAGCAAAGGTAAACATACCAGTGCGTGACAAGGGCAAGAGGAAGATTGTCGACAACATGGAGGAAGAGCAAAGCTACAAGTTCCGAGCAGACTTGCTTGTGCAAAAAGAAACTTTGGCAATAGAGGCAAAGAGGAAACAACACGACAAGAGAAATGCACAAAGGCAAAGAGAGAAATGGAGAATGGAGGAAATAGAGAAGGAGTTGCATGAGTTGAAGGAGCAACTCTAGAAGGAATAGGAGTTGCGCATACAAGAGAAGGAAATGAAACAGGAATAGATACAGCAAGGGGTGCAACTTGTACAAACAGATGAAATTGTGCTCGTACAGATAGTAGACTCAGTAGAACAGTTGGCATCAGGCAGACATGGTGAACCATCGCAGAAGCAGAACTTTGCTCAGGAGATAGAGCAAGCAGTTGAACAGAGGGATACAGATATGGAGCAACAGGAGTTAGAGCAAGACGTCGAGCTCATGCCTCACCACCAAGAGGTCGACCCACCAGCTTCACCGAATCTAAAAGATGAGCAAGCCCCAAGCGACCAAGGAGACACTGATTGGAGATCAGCCGGAAGGAGAGATGCACAACATCTCATTCGACAAGTCTTGACATAGAGTTGTGCAATGTCGCAGAGTGTCGACTCCGGATGATCATACATCTCCTGTGTAGTTGGACAAATGAGTGATCATGTATGATGTGCGCAAACACCTAGCAACATTGGTCGATGCTACCAGAGCATATGCTGAAGCCACTAGCTTGAGTGTTCACTTCGTAATAGCTTAGAATGAGTGAATGGCTAAGGAGCTACAGATGACCAAGCAAGGAGGAGAATTGGTTACAACATCTACTCGAGTAGAATTGAAGAAGGCAATACTAAATGAAGTATTGTCCCTTGACACAATCATGCGGGTGTTGTATTCCAAGCTTGGTACCATGCATAAGGCAGTTGTCCATTTCAATGGTTGGCAGCAATGATGTGCTAGAAGAGCATGTATCTTGTCGAACATGCATGTTGTTGTTGACTACATGCAAACATGGATGATGAGATACAAGGGAGCCCCACTACACTTGTCTAAGATCATGAAGCCCATAGCGGTCGAGCAGAAGGCATGCATCTGGAGTCAAATCCGGAACTATGAAGATCTCCTACAGCTAATCACTAGTCTACAGGCTTCCCA
>APFE030709778.1:0-29954 GCA_000404065.3 Pinus taeda
AAGATATCCAGGTAATAGCTAATGCTGTAGAAAAACTATTGAAATTGTTATTAGAAGGAAAAACTAATTCAAAATCGTGCAATGCAGGTCGAACCAGAAGGAGAGGTTCTGGTCGAACCTCTGAACATCCTCGACCGGAGAGAAGTGCAGCTGCGGAAACGAGCTATTACCCAAGTTAAGGTCCAGTGGCGACACTATGGACCCGAGGAAGCTACTTGGGAGGACGAAGAACTGATAAGGAGATCTTATCCAGCACTGTTCGTGGCTGAAAGACATCGGGACGGTGTCCAATCTCAGGGGGAGGAGATGTGACGACCAAATAATTATGTAAATAAACTCTCTGTCTTTTTTTTTACCATTATAGGAAAAATGTAAAAACAGAGATTATTACGTCTTTATCATGGTGAAAAACTTTGTGAATTCCAAACTGGAACTGAATTAATTGAATTACCTATGGTAATCTTGATAAGGAAGTCATTGTTTAATTTCTGCTGAATGGATTTTCTTTAAACACATATGTATTAATATGTAAGGAAACAGTTATCAAGAAAGGCAGAATAAACCCTAACTGTTTTTTCCCTATCCTTGGATAAAGAATGGGAAAAGGGAGACCCGGGCTGTTAAGGAACAGGCGGGGAAAAAGAGAGAAAAAAACAGATAGCAGAAAGGGAAAGTGGTGCTTGCGTCTGGTGATGACCAGAGAGCACAGGCGCAGAAAGTGCGCGACATTTGTTGAGGCAGTGGCCTGGCAAGTGAAGCTTGGGGGGAGATTAGTCTGCATCGACTAATCTCGCGGTTGGGTGGAAAACAAGCATACAGGAGTGATTTCCTTAGAACAGAAAATCTTGACAACCTTCGAAGAACAGGTACGCATTGTTGTGATAATTTTAATTACAGAAGAGTTGACAAGTTTTACAGTAGTACATAACTGTGGTAGTTAATGAAATGTTGTCATTATGGAGTCAATTTACTGATCAGAGTGCCCGAGTTAGATTTAGTGCACAGTCTGAGTGTGTAGGGCGCTGGCAGTTAGTTGGCCAGATACCTGAACCTTAGTACTTAGATAAGTAGAAGAAGGTTCATATATTCAGAACAGAATTATAAAGAAAATTATTCACTTAGTTAGTAAACAGAACATCGGGAAGTTTGGGTAGGCGGCTGCCGTACTTGGTCTTCCCTCAGGTATAGATCATGATTACATGAATATTGTAACGTTAAATTAAAGGGTTTCATA
The DNA here is from genome assembly GCA_000404065.3 of Pinus taeda. Lineage (NCBI taxonomy): Eukaryota > Viridiplantae > Streptophyta > Pinopsida > Pinales > Pinaceae > Pinus > Pinus taeda. Next base: position 1,235 of record APFE030709778.1, read on the forward strand.
TTCGGCGTAGAACATGCAAGGAAACAAACTTCATAAAATAGCCAAAAACATACCAGGTTCGAGGCGAGAATGCTCCCTCAAAATCCATCATGACAAGATAAATTTCTCAAGAATTTCACTGTAAATCCGATTTCATGCTTTATTATCACAACAGAAGTATTGCATTGTACAGTACTACAGTAATACGATTAAATGATTAAAATCCGATATGGGTTATCTCAGCTATTAGAACAGAATCGCCATGAAAAGAAGGTCGGCACCTTATATGAACTTGAGAACAACTCATACAAATCCTAAGACATTTCATATAAAAACCATAACGGAATTGTTTACAATCAATTCGAAATATGGAAACTCCTGAGGAGCAATCGAAGATAACATCATTTCGAATACAACCAGAAAGACATCGAACCAGTCATTTTAAAGGAAACCTATTTCAGGTTATATATATAATACTCGAGACTAACACAAATACACTTAACAGATGGCCGACCATAAGAGATTACAGTCATCCTTATATATTTACACGGTAAATAAGCATGTATAACCGAGAGGAGAATTTGTGGGTAATCATTCAGAATAATAATTTCTATTACAAGAAAGGATAGAAACAAACGGAAACCCTGAGAACGAAACCCTTAAAGATTAAATCCTGTATACTATTCCAGTAAAATAAAGTATGAAACATGTAAACCGAAAAGCTTATAAATGCACAGAGACGAGCTGCCCTCGGCATGCATTATACTGTTCTTAAATACAAGAGAAAACATTTGGATGAAATAACCAGTCTTCGTCATTAACTGTTCAAGGAAGCCAAATCGAATTCCAGGAATTCGCGGCAATACCTCAGCCTTTACAATAAGAAAACCTAACAGTATTAAATTAACAAAAATAGCCTCATCTTCAGGAAGGAAAATCTAAGGGTGATAACCCATGGTTGGAAGCCGATAACAGTAACGGCCAGACCCTCTCATCGACAGAGAAGTCAAAGAATAAACAAACCATCCATGGAAACGCAATCCCTGACCAGACAAAGGTAAAGTATTAAAACATTCGGCATGGAAACGCAGTTACTTCTCTCTGAGGACGGAGGGCTTACCTCATGTGATGACAGCGGGAGTAGCTTAAGGGATGCGCAGCCTCGCTACCTCACCAGGAACCGATTCCTGTTTCCATCGCACCAAGCAAATTGATTAGAGGACAAGTTTTCATCAAAGTTATAACCAGAAGAAATAACAAAAAAAATATATTGTAAATAGCACACGGTCACCTGATAAATGATGCGCGTACTGAAGACTGGTTCAGAAATTCATTGTTGCCAAAATGCAACTGCAGGTGGAGCGGCCGAAGCAACAGGCCAAGTTTCAACGGCCGCGCGAATGGAACCCCGGAGCAACCTCTCGGCGGAAGAAACAAATGGAAGCCCTAGCCGAGATAGGAGAAATAAAACCCCAATGAATATCAGGTAAGCGCGGGAATGAACCTCCGCCGTGGATCGACATCGGCATCCCGAGGCCTGGACTGAACCCAAGGATAATCAATGCCAGAGCTACCCTCGCGATCCGTGGTAAGATCGATGGATAACATCGACAGAAAAGAGCCACCTGGCGTAAATCAGATACACTTGGAACGCGGCTTTATATCTTCCATATGAGCAATTCCGAATAGTGTAAGAGTCGAATTAAATTCCACAGTCTAACATTACAGATGAGAGGATGTGGGTTAATAAACACCCATTAAACATATATCTCGTAATTAATATGACGCCAAGGGTTATGCCAAGACTTGGCAAAAGTAACGATTATATCCCATATACATAATAAATAAATTAAAAAAAAAATTATCGTGGGGTATTTAATTATATTTTGTTTATTCATGTTGAGGCATATGACATTTTTCCAAGAGGAAAAAACCACTGATTTTAATTTTCGAAAGTCATTACATATTTCAGTGGTGTACAGCCACCAATTAGTGCTAATTGAAATGCCGATGAGGAGGTCAGCAAGATGATCCCATCAGATAGTACAGATTGGGCTCCCAACTAGCAGGAGAACTGTAGACAAAAGCCCCTTCTTCATACAGAATGGAGGGCAATAAGGGAACGAGCCCCTGCTCAATCTACATATGAAACAGGGCATGCAAAGAATAGAAAACACAGCTCTATACAGAATGGAGAGCAGTAAGGACTCCCCAAAACGAGCCACTGCTAAATATACATATGAAACAGAGCATGCAGAGAATAGAAAACAAAAGCTTGTATGGTTATTAATGGTTCTGAAAGTATATTAACGTAGATCTATTTTAAATATAGATTTATCATGAGTTCAGAGGGATCTAATTTTTTATGAGTTAATATTTTAATTTTGATGATGGATTGATAGCGTTATAAATTATACTGGGCTGTAGAATAAGCCTCTCCGCTTAACAAGATACCTTCATTATACAAAAAAGAAAGAACTTAAGCCAACCATGAAGCCATGATCCCTACATTCAGAGTGAAACTGCCCAGGCAAAACTAATAATCCAGCTTTGGAGGGTTGAACTGTCAAAGTGTTAGGTATGTTCTCTGAAAATATGGCAGAAAGATACAAAGAAGAATGAAGCCTTCTTTGAAGAGATTTACTACATGTAGTACCACAATGATGGAACTTATAGTGAAAGGGTCTCCATAGCCTAGTCAATGGTCACTTTCGAGTCAACTGAGTTTACAATCTCATCCACAACTACCCACAGTGCACAACTAAGGATACCCTAAAGGGCCAACACCTCAGCCCACATGTCATTACCCAATCTGCCATACTAATAGAAGTGGTAATGGTGGGAATGAGAAACGGAAGTGGGAATGCTGGGAAGGAGAAAGGGATATGAGTACTCTGCATCCACTCGCAGAAGCACCATCAAAATATCCAATAAGATAGATATCCAATAAGATAGATATAGTTTAGGGTTTATAAGATCAATAGCCCCTGTAGCATTTAGAAATTAGTGGACCTATCTCTGAAAAGTATCTCACAATAATTGAGAGAGATAGCTCTCAGATCTGGGACAACATTCTCAAATATGCAGACATTCCGGTACTCCAAAGTGGATAGATCTGTGCCCCAGATGGCAAGCAACCCAGCTCTGAAGACCAGAGAAGATAGAAACTCTGTTCACCTAACCATTGATCCTGAGAAAAGTTGTAACTTCTGCTCCCACCTGTCAATCTTTATCGCCTATAATTACAAAAACTGTATGCATGTTTTCACATTATTTTGACGAAATTTTTGGAAATTAAAATTACAGCTGTATTTTTTTATTTTTATTTTCGAATAAAAGTAGAAAACATGACACTGGTAAATAAAATGACAAAGGACTAAATGGTAAGTTGGTTTCATTGACATGATATAACATTGAAATTTGAATAATCATGATCGAATTATCATGATTCACCGGAGAAGCGCGCGGGTCTTTTATCTTAAAACAATGCATCCCGTCCGAAAGGTCCGGATTTGGTGCACTTATTAGGTCTAGTATCCGAGTTGTATGGAACCATCAATAATGCTTTACATTTATTAGTCAGTCAGGACAATATTAGTTTGTTCATTTTTCTTTAATAATAACTAGCATTTGCACTTTATGTTGCAAAGGAAACGCCGTAAGGTATAGAGTGGTGAAGAATAGCATAGAGTGGGGAAGAATAGCATAGAGTGGGGAAGAATAGGGACAGGTGAATGGACATTGTTGAAAGCAAGGCTGGATGATAATGAGTTACAATTGCAATAGTTAGTTATGTGTATTCTGAAAATGGATATTTTGTAAATAATAATAGTTTGTGAAAGAATAGCGACATGTGAATGGACATTGTTGAAAAAAAGGGTGGATGATAATGAGTTAGAGTTGAAAGTAATAGCTATGTGTATTTTGAATATGGGTATTTTGTAAATAATATTAGTGTGTGGAGAAATAACAATATGTGAATGGACATTGTTGAAAGTTAGGGTGGATGATAATGAGTTATACTTGAAATGATTAGTTATGTGTATTCGAATATGGCTATTTGGTAAATAATAGTAATGTCATGTAGAGGTTATCCATTATCCATGTAGTTGTTTTTGTTTATGTGAACATGTTTTTGTACCTCTTCCGAGATGTAATTTTTCCATATGCTATCTATTTAAGGTGTTATTAGAAAATACTATTATATTGTAATGGAAGAGGTGAAAGAAACAATACGACATTGTAACTTGTTGAATAGTTCAGTATACTAACATAGTAAAGTCTAATATACTATAGTATATACCATATTGCATTTCCAACAGATAGGAGGCATTTGATTGAAATAAAATTTAAATACTAAAATCTGACGCATTCCTAGGAGACAAAATAGTTCAGAAATAGCCCACATTTTGATTGAAATAAATAGTAGAGTATACACATTTATAAGAAGCATAACATTCCAATATTGGCATTATATTTCAGTCAGTTTTGAATTTAACCAAATATACGTGGATTACATTCATCTATCATGAATGTATCTGAACATTGGTAAGTAATACCTTCAAACATTTTATAAATTGAAATATGATATATCAATGCACCACTCACTATAAGATGTATTGTGATTTAGAATATTTTTTCATAATTATTTAATTTATAGTATTGCCACTCCCAACTTGACGTTTCTTGTAAATTTGGAAGGAACTTTATTGTTCTATACCCTCATATCCACATTCCCAACGTTCCTGTATTTTAGATACTTGTGCAATGTGAAGAAACTTTGATGTTATAAACAATCATATCCACCTTCCCAATGTTCCAGCATTCTAGATGCTTGTGCAATGTAGCTATTATTTTATAACAACAATATTTCAAAGCACCATTTGGCACTACCAAGAGTGTCTAAGAGTACAAAATAAAAAGGCCATCACATTACCCTTGTAAGAATGTCTAAAGAGTACAAAAATTATAAAGCTATCACAGCCCATACAGTGCACAAAATATGCAAACATATGACAAATTTGAATGAATATATTACTGTAAGTGCTAGTATGTGGTTGGGCACATCATCATTTAGAAAGAAGAAACAAACAACACAGCAAAAAGAGTCAGCATCCGTTTAGTTCCCAAGGTTGAAGTTCAACAAATTAGATGTGTAGCCATCTCATTGAAATAGGATTTAAGTTTGGAACTCATAATTTTAAGCCAAGTTCCCCAATTTGAAATAAGTAGCCACCTTCAACATGCACATAAATTCTATGGTGGGCTGGGCAAAATTACAAGAAAAATGTGTATGTATTAAGAATAATTAATGATATAGTCGTGGGTTGTTCTCAATGGCGATAGTGAGCAACATTTCATTGTATTATTCCCATACAAGGGGAGGCCACACTTGCTGCCGAGTTAATAAAAAATTTGTTGGTATAATCACCTTACTTACAATGAAAATAACCACTCTTACACTAGTATCACATCAAATCATATCTAAACACTAGTACACAAAAGTTTATTATTTTAGAGTAAATGTAACCCGCATGTCTAATTCAACTTGGTGTCACTTGTGTGTTTGTCTATTCCTTCCATGGATGATTTTTAGATGGTTGAGACTACATTTGTGTTTATTTTCAATATTTATATGGTTAAATAAATTGTTAAAAATTTAAACAAGTAGGTGAAATAAACCAGAAAGTGCATGAAGAATTTCTAACAGGTTAGACTTAGAAATTTCAACAGAGACTTTTTTAGGCCCTTGTGCACAAAAACACATTGTTCAAAGTATTTTTTTATGAACGAAAATTCGGGTTGCAACAACAGATGAGCTAATTTTAAACAACTAGCCTCCGAGATTTTTGTAGACTCGTCATTTTGATCGCTGTTACAATGAGATCTTATCTAACACGAGAATACATCAATTGAACAATAAGGTCACCAATGCTACAATTAGCCCTTCATGCAAGAGTTAAAGCATCAACCAAAGATCTCATGATCTGGGCAGAGAGACGGAAAGGTTATTCATTTAGTGCTTGCTGCATGAAGAAGAGCATTTGATGTGTGGGACCAATACTTTATCACAAGCCTTCCAAATAACGATCCTTCCCTTTCCATCAGCTTCAATGGATGATCACACTCCACCATCTCACCTGCATGAATTCAAATCAAAAGCATTCAAATTAGGTAGAAATGAATAGACTCACCTTCACTACTGTCCATTTCCTCAACTGCGACAAATTCAATTGAAACCAATCCATGTATACAACACAGAGATATGATACAATTACAGGGCCTTACCATCACTGATGGCAACCACCATGTCACTGTCCATAACAGTCGGTATCCCGTGTGCAACGGTAATTACAGTGCAATCTGCAAATTCCTTTCTAATTATTGTTTGGAGAATGGCATCTGTAGCATTGTCTATTGATGTTGTTGCTTCATCTAGAACAAGGATTCGACTTTTCCTTAGCAATGCACGTCCCAAACAAAATAATTGTCTTTGTCCTACACTCCAATTCTCTCCATCGTCCCCCACTGCATTTTATTGATCTTTTAGTACCACGAAAAGCTTGCAAATCTAAGAGCCAAATTCTTGGCCTCATGTCAAAGAATTCCATGAAATTTAAAAATATATATTTAATACAAAATTTACCTGGTGCATCTAGGCCATCCACCTTCCCTTTTACAATGTCTCCAAGTTGACACTTGTTCAGAACCTTAGTAAAAAAAAACAAAATTTCAAAGCATTATTTACTATTGTCATTCTACATATGATAAATTCAATGAGATGTTATGTTGAATAGCATTTACATACTTTCCAAATTGTCAAATCTGCGTGCTCAGATAATGGATCCAAGTTGAAGCGAACAATTCCTCGAAAAAGAGTTGGTTCTTGAGGAATAATCCCAAGGTGCGACCGCAAATCATGAAGCCCAATAGAGGTAGTATCCAAGCCATCTATAAGGATTCTACCCCCTGCAGGTTCCACTAATCGAAAAATAGCACTAATGAGAGTGGCCTTCCCACTTCCTGTTCGCCCAACAATGCCAATCTTTTTCCCTCCCTCAAGTGTACATGTAATGCCCCGTAAAACAGGGGGGTTGTTCGCTTTATATCTAATCTGCACACATATCAAAATATATTCGACTGCAAACATCATAAACCATTCAAATTTTAGTTAAAAAAATAAATGTTAACACATTCATCTTGTTGGAATGCACAACTCAGGTACCTTCACGTCTTGCAATTCCACCTTCCCATGCGAGGGCCAACTATCTGGTGGTCTACAATCTTCTATAACAGCTGGTGCCTCACTAGGAATGTGCATGTACTGTTTGATGCGTTCTATAGAAACAATGTAGTTTGCAAGTGTACATTGGATGTGAATACTGGAAACCAATGACATGTTCAATGACAGACCATATGTTAGTGTCATCCCAACAAAACCTACACCAGTTCAAATGTTAGGCATCATCATCGTATACATAAAAGCATCTAGTAACAACAGATATCTCCCACAGATGACCGTTAGTTTCATCGTTCATACCAGGATTGAAGTTTCCCTTTCGGAGGAGAACCATAGCAAGAGTAGAGGAGCAAAGAACAGTTGCACTTAACATCTCTAGATGCTGAATCAACCATTCATTTGCCGAGAAACTGTAGAAAAAGGGGTTCGAATTTTTATCAATAAGGTCTAAGTTCTTCTTTAAGAACTGATCCTCAACCTTGAAAACCCTAATGGTCATTGTTCCTGCTATGGACTCGCCAAAATGATTTGCAATAGGTGATTTTGTTGTGCCATTCAGTCTCATCAGTTCTTTAGCAGAGGCAAAATAGCATTTCTGATTAAATTGAACAAACAAAAAATCAATTATAGCTTCTCTCACAATATTCATAGTGAAGTACAGAGTCTTCTCAAGAAAATTGCGTGAAGTGGCGTTTTACCTGGAGTTGAAAGGTCAAATAAATCATTGCAATGGCTACAAACAAAACTTGCCATGTTACAATATCCACAACTCCAAGACTGCTATATGCATTCATGGTAGACGACATGGCAAAGACAAAAGAGAAAGGAATGTCTACATCGAGAATGCTGAAATTGAAGAAAAATGTCAGTAGTTTACTACTCTGATGTACATCAAATTTCACTTTTTGTTTTAAGGAGTGAAAAGAAAAGAAGGAAGCCCATGGTGATTACATAAAATACTTACTCTGCTCAAAACTCTTCCCAATGGAGTTGCTCAAAAAATGCCATTGGTGCTCGGAATAAAGAACTCAGAAGCTCAGAAAAGAAGGACTTTGATGCCTCAAGCCCCAAAATAACACAAAGCAATGACCGAAGGAATAAGAAAAATATAGATGTGAACCCAATGGCTAAGTAAATTGTTATTAAACTTAATACACTAACTTGAAGACTTTGCACCTTTGCAGCCATCCAAACATTTCCTGAAATCTGCCCAATCAGAAATATAAGATGATCGAGACTAGCACAAGAACAATATAAGAAACCTTTATTCTGTTTCAAATAGTCAATATATGGCTTCAAACCAGTGTCCCCAACTTCCTTCTCTTCCCTTTTAACTAGCTGATCCCCCTTGGGAGCTCTATATGAAATCAATCGTTCTTTATGTGATTTGCTCCTTTGAATTTCTCTTTCGTCATTAATCGGTTCATCTTTTGTGGATGGCATCGTGGCTGCTAATTCATTGGAACCAACAATATTCATGTGTGCATTCACAAGCTCCCTAAATGCCTCACTCGATACCAATAGTTCCTGATATTTCCCAGTTTGATGAATCTCCCCATCTACCATCAACTACAAAAGAGAGAAACTTTAGTGTAGAAATTCAAAGAAAAATTGCCAAAGCTATGAGCATTAGATATGTTAAAATTACAGGAGTTATGATTATGTGCAATTTGTTAAAAAGCTTCGTCAAAATGTTGTATACAAGCAAACAAACAGCTTCCACATGGCTAGGACAACTGTTTACTAACCAGAATAGCATCAAATGCTGGGAGAAAATCAACTTGGTGTGTTACAAGGATTACTGTCTTGTTTGACAGTGCTCCCGTTATGTATTCCTACACATCAAAATCTGTGATTAATAGGATCTGCGGAAGCTAAAGAAAATGAAAATCATTGCTGTATAAAGGTGCAACAAGCAAATTAGTAACAACTACATAATAACTTTAAAAACCTTTATATTAGAAGGAAATCACCATATTAACCTTAAACAGGCTAGTAGCTGTATGAGCATCAATAGCACTGAAAGGATCATCCAATAGATAAATATCAGAATCTTGATATAAGGCACGGGCAAGCTGTATCCGCTGTTTCTGGCCACCGCTGAGATTGACACCTCTTTCTCCTATTTCAGTCTGATCACCAAAGGGAAGATTCTAGAGGTCTTTATCCAGCGAAGACTTGAGGATAACTTCCTGATATTTCTGCTCATCCATGGGACGCCCAAATAATATGTTGTTTTGTACTGTTCCAGTTTGAATCCATGCAGTCTAAGAAACATATGCGAGGGTGCCACAGACTTGCAACTATAGAGGCAGGGTTGAGAACAATAAGAAAGAGAATCAATCAATTTAAATGGTTGACAATGTTAAGGTAAGGAGGTAAATAATTCATACTCACACTACCCCTTAAGTTTGGTACTTCTCCAAGTATTGCAACTAAAAGAGTTGATTTTCGAGATCCAACTTCTCCACAAATTGCCAATTTTTGGCCATGTTTAACCTCCATATTTATGTTTCTCAATGCGGGCTTTGATGAATTGGAATCCCAACTTAGTGTTGCAGAACTAATAAGAAGAGAGTGGTTAGAGTTCTGAAGAAATACACGCTCAACCACCCGATCCTGTAATTCAACAGCCTCAAGAAATTTGATGATATGACTTAATGAGACCCTTGCTTGAATGATAACAACAATTACATCAGGCATTAGTCGAATTGGTTCTTGAACAAGGCGCAAAGTGGCTATGAATGTGAAAACGTTGCTTGGAGTAAAAGGAATTTTAAAAAAATAGCAGGTTATAAACGTTACAGCCGAAACCAAACCGGGAGATGACCAAAACAACAACGAATTATAGGCTTTCCAAAACTGAACCGCAGATAGCCATTTCAACTCTACCTTGCACAGCTTCTCAATATTTTCTTTGAATCGTTCCTCCCATGCATGCAATTTCAGTACTTTCATATGCACCAGAGCTTCTGTGGTAGCCCTTAACCGCTGATCCTGGGCTGACATGAGTTCAGTTTGAAACTTATGTTGTAACTTTGCCAATGGAGAGTTAAAAAGAACGGTAATGATGATAACTGCCAAGGCCGAAAGTGTGGCCCATCCAATTGCATGGAAGAGGATGCCTAAAGCAAATATAAGCTGGAGTACTGTTGTCCAAGTCTGATGAAACCAGAAAGGAAGTTCGCCAATACGATAAGCATCTACCGCCATATAATTCATGATTTCTCCGGTTGTATGTACCTGTTTAGCTTCATTGGACAGCTTTAGTTGTTTCTGATAAATTGCTGCAATAAGTGAAGAGCGCATTTGCAGACCAATCCATCTAGTGCCAAAATACCATTTCCTTTGAGATATGGACTCTATGGTCTTGGCAATAAAGAGTGTTCCTGCCAAAACAAATCCTTCATATTTGAATGACTATCTACCTTCTGAAAATCCAATAAAAGCATTCAAAACAAGTGGTCCAGAAGACAGAGTAAGTATTTTGAGAAAAGCATAGAACCCAGTCCTTGCCAAATTTTTCCAGTGACAGCAAACCAAAGCACAGAAAACTGATGGAGTGCCAAATGGGTTTTTCTATTTTTGCCTCAACAGTTCTTCTGTAAATGTTGTATAATTATTCTTTGCTTGATCATCTCCACACACACAAGGCAAATCATCTTCTTCTAGAGGCTTCTTCTTTCCTTTGGACAAAAGAGAATTCAACCACCAAAATGTTATGCTGCTGAAGAATCCTGCCTTGGCAAAAGGAGTTACAATGGAATTTAACTTCAATGTTATCTGATCTTCCTCAGAAAACCTCTGGCTGGAGTTGAGATACCCATGATTTCGGTAACCCCTGCCTAGAAAGGGTTCTGATAGAAGATCATCCTCTGAACTCTTCAAATCCTTTTTCGCAGCGCAAATGAGCATCAAGCAACATGCTGGCCATGAAACAAGGGAGAGAATAGTGCCATAGGGAAGCTCTCTATCATTGATGAAATTCAGTCCAGCTGAAACACAATCCACTGTTCCGAGCAAAAATGACACGATTCACCAAACACGTACAAATGTCGTTATAGACCGTGTTAGCCCACTCGTTACTGTTAATCCAAGTGTAAACCATGCCAATCCTTGCACTAAAAGTACAAGCCATTCGTGCAAGGGAGTTAAATCAAACCCATTTCCTAATTTCTCTTCTAAAAGCCAAATCCCCAATCCCAAATTAATCACACCCAAAATAATATTTATCACTGCAACACATGTGCGAAATGGCTTTCAAGGTTTCACATTTCTCAGTATGCTCGTCTGCCTTACCCACTTGATGAGAACGATGGACCAGAATGTCAGCAAGAAGACTAAGTGTATGAATGTGATCAGAGCATGTTTGCTGCATGAGGTCAAATGGAACGTGTGTAGTAATTCAGAGTAGAGAGATAGGGGTAAAATGCAGTTCTCTTCATAGCGTTGAGTAGGGGACAATGCATTTGGGGTGCCACAAAAGTTGTTCCAGAGCTCTGGGTTGATAAATCAATTCAATGCAAGACAATTAATAAAAAAATTGTAGAAGTTCTTAACAAATTTCATCTACCATAACAATCTTATAAACATATGACTATCATATTATATATATGCCATACGAACAGGGCCATGCTACCCATTTTTTTGCAAAATCCGTGATTTCAAACAATAGAAACAGGATAACTCAGACTGAAAATAAAAAAATATAATCAGAGTAATGAGATTACCTGTAAATATTGCCATCCTTGTTCTGTAAACCACATCCGAATGAATGTTTTTGATATTTTGATTTAGAGCTGGGTCACTGACATTATCAATGTGGATTGGGGAGTTTGCACTGTCCGAAGGAAATGCATGCCACTAAAACACCACCTGTTACTTGAAACTTGAAAGGTCTCGCTTGATAGGTCACATCTGGATGTTAAGACGGTTGACGGTTCGTATGGACCGTCGCGCCTGACATTGCTCAATTCAAATCAATGGCTAGTGATTATCCAATCGTCTAACAACAAAATCGAATGGTACATATTTTGACACGTCAGCAGTTTGGGGAGTTCATTTCAGAGGGAAACGCCTTACGGCGTAAAAATCATTATTTTATTGGCATATTCTAATGGTTTTTTTTCTTTTAATGATTATAATTTCAAAGGTTAATTATCTCATATTTCTAAATATGTATTTAATATAATTTTATATTTACTATATAAATTATTAAATAATATTGTAAAAATATAAATGAAAAATATTTACACATATTTACATTTAAAATTATTACATAAAGCTTTGCACCCATATTCAGTTTATGATAAACAAATATCACATGTGTTGTTTGTGCATGATCTTGGCGTCTACGATATAATATTATGTCGCTGACACTACCAAACCAAGAATCACAACAAAGCTAGTTTGCACAAGGGATATAAACAACAATTAAATCTATTAATGCATAAAATATGTACAACTCTTTACACAATTTTGTACAATAACCCAATCTTCGTTATATTAATCCAATTGAATAATACAACAATTTAGGGCTCCTGTACTAGGGATATGGCCTTCAAATATGCAATGGTACAAGGATACAAATACAAGATAATCTGATGATCTAGTTGATGTAGTCGATGATCACAACTTCTTTGTCATATCTTGTACACCCATGGGTCCTTCGCTCACAATCTACAACACATGCCTCTATCAATGCTCCAAGTCCATCTGGCCACTGAATCTCGACTATCTAATCTGTTGTAATCTTGATTGTTTGTCCATCAATGCATCAACACATCAAGACTCATATTGAGTTGTTCACAACTCTGTTTGTGAACAACTCACAACTGCCTACTATTGCTCCTCATCTGCTCAAGCTCTTCTTCCCACTATAATCTTCTTGTGTTGCTCCAATGAAGAAGAACATAGGGTCGGAGGGATGCCAACTATCACCACCAAATGTGAATTCTTCAATGATGAACACAGACTCCAACAATTTGCTCCTCTAGTTGGCCAAAGCTCAGCTCCCAAACTGCCACTCCTAGCAACAACTTTTTTCCATCAAAGTGTTGCATATAGGGCTCCAACTTGGGCACTTTCAGGTTGCCTTACAACAGTCCTCAAGATGCCCAATCTCTGTCCAAACATGGACTACCATCCAGCTAGCATCTAAAACTTACACAAATACATCATATCTACACATACCTCATGATCACAAGTGTTGGAGTATACTAATGTTGCTTGCTTCTCCTGGTTAGCGGATGTGGCACACTACTACAACCCTCACAAACTTACCCAAACATCTTGTTCACAGTGCTGGAATTCTGTCAACCAAGGGAATCTCCACGATATGAAGTCCCAAATAAGCCTCACACTATTTGGTGTAGGAATCCCATCTGTTATAAAGGTTCGATTGCCAAATCCTCAAAGTTCTGACTTGGCTCTAGCTATCAGCACAAGTGATTGATGCAATGGTGTCTTCAAACAACAAGGTGAGTGTGCTCGATGAGTGTGCAATGAAACTGTATCTAGTTTCTCTTACTGCAAAAAGCGAGAGAAAAGTGAGCCTCTAAGTGAGAGTTAATAGTACAATCCAGGAAGAGACACACATGAACCAGAAGGACCTGTCTAACATCCAACAGAATAGTCCACAACATATGTGATAGTCGATACAACCAATGAACAAGGGAAGATTCGTCTAACATCCTGCAGAATAATCTACAATGGATGCGGCGGTCGTTATAAATGATGAGTAAAGAAAGGTATGTCTAGTAACCCTCAGAATAGTCCACAAGGATGGGACAAAAGTAACAACCATTACAACACATTCCCAACAAGATAATCACTAAAATAACTGAAATAGTTCAACTATCTTAGTACATGTGAAAGAAAACATGAAATACAAATGTTCATAGAATAGCCTTACAAACATTCATAAGTCATGCATGAAGAACGTCCTAGACTTAAAAGGATTATGTAATTAAGCAAAAGTTCCAAGAAACATGTTTACATTGTACATCACTAGCCTCAATAGTGGGACATTGGAGCCACTCCTTGCTCCTCAAAGAACTAGTTGGTCTCTCTAAGGCTTTGCAGGAGGAGCCAAGGGTATTTATAACCAAGGGTGATGCTTCCCCCTTGTGACTCTTTGACTACCCTCATGGTTGTTCAACTTCCTATGAATTTTCAACTTATATGACTCTTCATATTCTTGTGTGTCCATTGGACTTTCACTTTACAATACATTTGATTTACAATATACATGGTCCACATTAGTGATGTGGCATATGACAACTCATGACATTACTTGACACGATAATGCTGACATGGACTGACTTGATAGTGTGGCAAGGTCAAGTCACTATTGATGTTGAGAGATAGATGTGTTCTTGGATATGCTTTTGATTCTCCTCTCCATAGCTTGATGATGCAGGGCCTTCGATGATTTTCGGTCTTGGAAGGTGGTTGAAAAATTGTGTCCCTTTGCTTTCTATTGATAGGTTCGCTCATCCATTCAGCTATAAGTGAGTCTCTAGGCATTCTTCTCTCCTTCTTCTTCTTCATCATCTCACCATGGCTTGATAGTGTACATGTTCCTGCAATTCACTTATGTTGGGATGACATCAATCCGAAAACTCCATAGTCTAAGATGATGCATTACTATCCATGAATTGAGCTCGGGACAAGTGACAAGTTATGGGAGAGGGCCCAATAACTGCACATTACATAGTTCTAGGTGACAGGGAGAGGGATTGATCACCAAGACTACGCATAGTGCAACTGAAGCTTGACTGAGGAACTTTTTAGCACAGTTCCCACTAGGGAGAAAAATTGTGCAGTGGCCACTGGGAGTTAGGATTGTGCAGTTTAGGCATACAGTTGCTGATGCATGATGAGACCCTGGGAGAAAAATCTATGCAGTTTCAAGAGGCAAGGAGGATTTGTCTATAGAGAGGCCTGGAGGACCAATTTGCATATTTTTTTAGGATAATGAGCTCTAGTTGAGGGAGGGTCACTAGGGGAAACATTTGTGCAGTTCCGGAGGCCAAGGGAGGTTGGGCTCTCTATGAACTGTGGGGTGCCATCAAGTAAGGGGAAAATCTTGAGGACTAAAAGTGTGAAGTGCACAGTTCAAGTCAGACTGGGAGGAGCTAGTGCACAATTATGGGGTGAAGGAAGACTACTGGGATCTAGAATTGCATAGTACAACAACCCTAGAGGAAAGTGACTATGCACTGCATAATTCCAAGCAACAAGGTCACATCAATGAGGGCTGAGATTGCACAGTGTGCAGCTCAGTCGGGGCTCGGTGAAGATGAGTTCCCTAGTTGGGAATATTTTCTAAAATTGGCTAAGTACGGGAAGAAGATTGACCCATGATATGATGAAACACTTAGCATACTTTGTCAACACGATAACATAGACCATTGGGACAAAAAATAAAGAAGTACCCTCTATGTGATTGTCTAGGGCCAAGAAGCAACAAGTGCAACACTTGAGATAGATTTTAGGGCAACCGCAACGACACTTGTGTGACAATGATCAAGACTTTTTGTATGAGTGTGACAAGTGTTTTCATGGTTAGGAAAACTCATATATACATAGGTCGAACTTCGAAACCACCAGAGAAGGCTTGAAAACATGTCATAATAGTCAAACATGCCAAGCAATCACAGTTGATCCAACAAGTGAAAGGGAGAAAAAACACTTAGAGAAAACACATGGAATGACTTTCAGTGTTTGCAACCATACATGTCATTAAAGGCATATTGATATGACAATGATAAGGTGTCATTCATACTATGCTAAGAGGTGTATTTCAACTATAAAAAGGGTTCTTTGTTTTTCATACCTACCCTTCAAAGGGTCATGAATTAGATGGATTCGTCATGTGATCCTAATTCTCTATCATACTCTAGGTTCCTTGGTATTCTTATTTGATAATCATCTTTTATCCTTAGCTCCTTAAGTATCATCTAGCATGCCTTCCTTATTCATCTCCTTCTTAATAATATTTCCATAGCTTGGTAGATATCATGTATTTGTAATCCACTCATGACAAGACGACATTAGTCTCATAAACCCCTAGTTTAAGATGTTGCATGATAATCCACTAACTGAGTAGGAATTGGTATAAGATCAGGGGGTAGAAGGTTCAGTGACTAGGCTGGATTAAGGGATAAGATTGCACAGTGCCCACTAAGGGAAATATTTGTGTAGTACCCACTAAGGAACATAATTGTGTAGTTCAAGAAGGTAGTGGCTGCTATGGGATGAGGCCCTAGAGAAAAAATCTACACAGCTTTTAGAGGCTAAGGGAGTTGGACAACAAAGAGTCCTGGAGGACAAATATGCGTAGTTCTTGAGGGAAGTGAGCTCCAACTGAGGGAAGGTCACTGGAGGTAGCCTCTACGCAGTTTTTGATGCCAATAGATGTTGGTCTTTCTATGCATTGTACAGTTCCAGCATGTAAGGAAAAGGCTTGAGGGTCAATGATGTGAAGTGCGCAGTTTAGGAAGGTTACATGAGGCTAGGTTTCCAGGAATCCTCTATAATTTGGCTGAGTGTTGGATCAGTGGAACCGATGTGAAATGTGATAGAACATGACTATGACCACACACTTGGAAACTTAGTGGTACAATATAGATCATCCAAAACACATGAAAACATACTTCGCTTAATGCAACAACCTTTGTGGAAACTTATGACAAGTGCAGCTCCGATGATAGACTTTGTAAGGATAATGACGACACTTGTGTAATAGTGTGTGAAAATTTGGAAATGAGTGTGAAACATGTTTATTTCACAAATAATTCACCTTGAAGAAAAACAAAACTTCCCTTTACATGAAAAGCGATAACTCTCATGCTCGAAGATGACACTTTCTATATAAAGATAAAAGTGTGAATGAATCTTGAGATCAAAGAAGGGATATTGAAATCATCAGCATACCAATAAGTGACAAAGGAACAACTGATCATAGGATCCACAATAGGCTCCAAAATTTGAGTGTAGGCTAAAATTTTGGAGGGTGTTGTAGTCACTACAACACTTGGTGACACACTGGTAGAGTCCAGCTTCTCTATTTTGGTTAACTCCTTCCATGCAGGGTTGCTGGCTTATGGCAGCCTGACCCAGGTTTGAAGTTATTTAGCCAAACAAATCCCTACACTACTGGCCCTTTCGGCATCAGTCCACAGAGCATTGACTGAAGTCTCACTCGAAGCAGTATGGGGGGATGCTGGAACCAAGTTTTCGCACCCTTGAGATGTCTGTGATGCCAGTTTAGTCCAACTATGTCTGTCTTCGCGCAACTCACTTTGCACACTGTTCCAAACTTTAGTACCTTTGAATCTATTACAATCATCTTTCGCATAGCCCTAACCAAGGGCTGAGATGCTTTTGCGTTGTTGTGGTAGTGAACTACACTATTTCCCAAAACTACACCTCGTATCTTACTTATCTTCTTAACAGATCTTAGTTAACTTCGCATAAACAGATATTTTATCTTGCATTCACTTAATCAATACAATTATACAAGTTCGCGCATCATATAAGTATTAGAAGTGAATTTCATACCCAAGATAATAGATGCATAAAATAGGAAATAAATACACAGAAATGATAGGAAAATTATCTTTATTAATACTTCCAACCATTATAGACTCGATTCGCCCTGCATACTCAGCTGCAGGGGTCCACGCACTCAGTTGCAGACTACTATGCCTCTACGCACTCAGATGCAGAGCCTTCTCCTAATCTACAATCCAAAACTAGACTTTATACTTCAGATCTATCTCGCGCACATCATATGTTCTTCATTTTCATTATGTTATCAAACTACTTAGAGCCTCGCTCTATTTATACAATCCCATGGTCTGTGGACCATGGGTAGATCTCTACAATCGACATTACAATAACAAAATTAAGGGTGGACAACCCTATGACTCTTTAACAACTACGTGCTCCGTGCCCACAAAATACGGAGTCTTTACATTGGAATTACAATTTTTGACCAAAATCTGGGCTCTAAGCCCCAAAACTTCCCTTGGGGGATCCTGTGCCCAACAGGCCCCCAACACAAACATCGTGACTCGGCCTTGAGTCACTCTGTTGGTACGAAGAGCTTTGCGCAAAGACCTCCCAACTCTTACTGGATCACTGCAAGTTCGGCAGTGCATTGAGCGACTAGTTGTTGTACTTCCTCTACATGTTGCTCAGTGACCACTATGGCTGAACTGCTGCCCTGAATCCTCTCCTGTGTTGTTTGCAACTATGTGAGCTCTTCCTCAATGGAGGCTGTAATGGTATATGCCTCATCAATCCACAGCTGAGGGTGTGCCTTCAAAACTGCTTCCTTATGCCAAGTAGCATCCACTTGCTCCTTGAGCGCTTTAGCCTGCTACATCCTCGTGAGCCTCTATGTAACGGAAACTGTCTCCATGGTCCCTTTTACTTTGTCATATCTATGTTTCAGTTCGCGTGCCTCTATCTCGAGGCGCTCTATATTCAGGTCCTCCTGCATGGTGGCGAGGACCTCGAACAACTGCTCAAAGAGCTTTGTGGAGTCTGTCACTGCATTGTTAACCACCACCATTGTTGTTGTGATCACAGTGGTGCACTATTCCTTAACCTTCGATGGAGTTGAAGGTTGCGCCTTCAACTGAAGTTCTACTATTTGAAGGTTCAGCTCCAGCTGAACCCTGGCCATTTCCTCTCTTGTGTCATACACCCCTTTTGTTAACTTACATACATGCACCTCCAGTGATTCCTCTACTGGGATGCCAACTTCGGGACCATCTGGCAGGCTTCCTCAACCACCTGCACTATCTGTTTGTTTTGCACCACTACCTCATTGTGCTGCAGGCTCAACTGCTCAATGTTGATGTGCTGCTCGCTCATTACTTGTATCGCGTGGCTCTCCATGGCTTGAAGCTCTGCAGTGACTCCATCCTATAAAGTATAGAGCATCTCTCGAGGGAGCGCAACCATGTTTAACCTAATCCCTTTCAACCCGCTGACCATAGGCTTGTCGGTCCCTTTTTCTATAATGAGTGCTCCATATGGCAGCACTATTGTGTTGGTCATTCGAGTGCGTAGCATTTACTTGGTCGCAGATGTGCCTACTACGAGGCTATTTGACACAGTGCCAACCTGTGGAGTGCGCACCTGCAACTCTAGTATCTGTGTCCAGAGAGCCCCCAACACCATCTGGTGTTTCTCCTCAAACTGCTGGAGGGCCTCCATGGTGATGTCCCTCACCATCTCACCAATATCATGTAGATCCCCCTTAGTGAGGGTGATCAGGTTGATTGAAGTCTTTGAGGCCTTCGTCTTCTTTCGTGGCCCTACCTGCTCTCTTCGGCGTGGGCGTTTTAGCTGGGTGAACATTGCCCATGGGTCGACACCACCTTATTCTCTATCGATCTCTGACTCAGGTAAAGGCAACTTTTATCCTTTGCGCTCTTCTTCTGCTGCCTTTTATTGCTCCTCTGCCAACTTCCCAGCATCGCGTGCTGCCTGGGCCTTAGCCGTTGCTTCCTCCTTCTTACATTTTTTCCGCCAGCTGTGCCATTCACAGTTTCACCTCTTCTTTCTTCCGTTGCTTGGCACACTTCTCTGCTTCCACCATGGAGCCAACTAGAGTGTGCTACTCTAGCGGCCAAGGCTCAAGGACTGCGAAAATTACATCATCAGTTGCCAAATAGGGTAGCTCATGCCACGTCTTCATAGGGTCCTTCCATGCCCTAATGAAGACATGGTGGAAGTCTGCTTTGAACTTCGTGAAGCTCTGAAGACTGTTGTAGACCGTGGGTGATAACCGCACCTTGCAATTAATCCCCATTCTGATATTCATCTCCATGAGCACCCATAATATTTTGCTCTCCTTTATCCTTTGTGCATCCTTGGTTGCCCACAACGAAGTGTACTTTTTTGCCTCTGGAAGGTCCTATGCGATCGTCGGGAACTAGCTATCTTCAAGAAATTCCCATGCCACTAGTACTATTGACAATAGAAGCCATACATAGTGAAAGGTTTTTCCCTTCTCCTGTGCCTCGCGGCACCTCTCAAGGAACTCACCACATAGATAGTTTTCCCAGTTAAATTGGACCCCTTTTGCACATTGCACTGCTAGTGCAACCACTGGCGCGAGCACCTCATCTGCGCGGCATTTCCGCATCACCTTCCCTGCCAATATCTACATCACGACCTTGATCGTAGGGTTGTTGATGTTGGAAATGGCGTACCCTTATTTCTTCTTCTCTAGTTTAAATTTCTTTCTCATGGCCTCTGTGATAACCAAATCATCACTCTTCCCTTCTAAAATGTTCGCTGGTTCCTCCCCTGCACAAGGGAGTCATGTAATCTTGTGAATTAGATGGTCCATGATGGGGATGGGCTCCTCTAGCCACAAGCACCCATCATGCACTAAGCAGAGCAGCTTCCTATTGACAAAAATGGTCACTGGGGTGCAATGGTAATGTGGCACCCAAAGCAAGTTTAGTAACCCTGCTTTCTCTACACCTCTCAACCATTTGCGCGGCTCCAACTCTATTATCCCAACCGACGCGTCTTTCTTCTGGCACATTAGCTACGCGGTCACAAGATGTAGGAACTTCTTGTGATCTACGAGGTCCCAATCCTCAAATTTCAGGATGGGAACTCATCCCAAGTGCACTCCTTCAAAAATAATGTCATCTGGGAGCAGCAAAGTTTGCAGAGAACTCTTATTCTCATCTATATCTTTGGGAACCTTTGCTTTACCCTTCCGTGGAGGAACATATGCAGGCATTTTAGTGAGAGGGTCCACACCCTCGGTTTCGACCTCCATCTCTACATCTTTCTCCTCAACCAGGATTTCTTCAAACTCTTCTTCCTCATCGGCCTCCAAATTGATGGCCTTCCCCTTTTCTTCCATGGTGAGCTTGGTCCTCAATGGATTTCTAGGTGATACGTACACTGGTACTATGGCCTGCTTGCCTTTCTTGGGTCTCGGCGTGCGTGATAATTTAGGGATCTCAGTGACTATCCTGGCGCTCTCTGGGGTTTTCACTTCCATAATTTCCTGCGTAGCTTCCTCAGCGGTCATTGCTCTAGTTTCCATGGCTTCTTTGAGTGCTACCATAATGCGATTCCACAGTTCTCTCAACGTCTCAGGTAATTGTTCAAGCAACAAATTCACCTTCAGAGGATTGAACAAGTCTCAATTCATGAATATCTGTGCGCGCAACAACTCAGTCCTCAAATTGCCAAGTGTTGTTTGCTAGACAGCCCTTTGTAATTTATAACACCTTTTGAATTTGAATTCGACTGTTCCCCCCACATTTGGTCCATTAATGCTTGAATGGGGGCAGATTTTCAAGAATCTAGCCCATAAAGTTTGCCTTAAATGCCTTTTGTCTGCTCCATTTGGTCTCAAATCAAGCATCATATCATGAATAGTGACTGCAATGGTCACATTCCAGCCGACCCGCGTGGCACCGCAACTACCCTCACGCTGTCGCGGACCCTGTGACACTTTGCTACTACGTGCAGTCCTGACATTACACAGTCCTCAAGCAGTGTAGTTTATAGTTTCTCGCCTCCTTTCAGCTGCCTAGAGCACAAAGACTGTGCTTCCATCGACTAGTCAGGTGGTCGGGCCACCTGTGTATGGCTTTAAATGACTGCCATTCACTTTTCTTGGGAAGGGCTCTCCATTTAACTTGACCAACTGTACCACACCTCCATCTATAATTTCCTTAATAGCATACGACCGTAACCAATGCATTTTGAATTTCCTTGGGAATTTTTCAAACATACTATGATACAACGACACTAAATTGTTTACCTTGAATGTGCACAACTTAATATGTCGATCGTGTAGAGCCTTTTCGCACTGCTTTTGAACCTGCTAGTGGAATCCAACCAAAAATTGTTCTTCTTCAAGCTCCTCCATCTGTGCAAGCCTCTCCAGGGCTCCACGATCCATCATACTTGTGAGTGCTGCTATGCGCAGACTAAGCATGATGTATTCCATCAGCATTACAATTTCCACTCCATAGAAAATCCTAAAAGGTGTTTTCCTCGTCAATTTCTTGCATGTCGTCAGATAAGCCCATAACACTGCTGGTATGCATAGGTCCCAATCACTTTGTTGCACATTGCATACCTTGTTCAATGCATTGCATACCTTGTTCAACACTTCTATGTGTAGAATCTTCTACGCGATTAATCTTCCTGCATAATGTATTTCCAACATTAAGAGCGATCTGTGAATTCACCCTCCCAACACATGCTTATTGATCAGATCTTTCAGCGCAGAGTACATGTGCATCCACGCAGGTTTGTGCCCTTTTCCATAGGCCTATGTCCACTTGGTCATATGGACACGTGGATCATCCTATTCATTGTATTTGTCTATCGGTTGCACCCTAGGCTTCCCAAATCGTGTGCGCATCATCCTCTCACTTTCGTGCCAATCATCAATGCTTCCTTTGTGCGTACCCCACCATCTTGCAGGCGTAGCGCGCAGTGCCCTGTCCAAGGCCTGGAAGCATTGCTTTTCTGGAAGCTCCCTTTCACTTGCATCTAAGAAGGTATCTACCTCATTTAGACCATCATAATTAGGCAGATCTCTTACTTCTGTCGACACACAGTGCAACAACCTTGTCATCATATTGCGGTTCAACGTAGTTACTTTGTGTATCTGATTCTTCCATCGTTCTACTTCTTCATTGGAATTCGAAGTGTAGGAACTTTCGCGCTCCCATGTAATCTGCCCATCCATGGTGGGATTCACCCTATCTTGGTCTCAAACTGTTATCTTATAGATGCAGTCTATATCATCATCACTTTCATAGTCACGGACTGACTATGTATAGCGCGATCCTTCAGCAGGGTCCAAGGGTATAATTATGCGTAGTGACTTCTTTTCAAAGATCAATTTTCACTTTTTCAGATTAATTACCCCATTCATGTCAATGGCCCAGTCAAATCCTAGGAGCATGAGGTAGAGATTTCTGTCATCAACAATCTCTATCACTTTGAAATTAGCCAGCGCACTTCCTCCCTCAATATCCATAGTTATTTCCTACAATCAACCCATGGGTATTTTTCTACTGGTTTTCCATCATTAGTTGAATTGGATACCACTGTAGCGCAGGTCTTCCCATTCACTCCCATGTCTATTTCGGCAGAACATTCGCATCTGATCACAAATCTAGGATGACTTGATCCATCTCATATTCTCCGATCAACACGGTTAGCCTCATTTCTCATCCCGTCCTTGTCTTATGCTTTTTAATCTTCCGGACTATGCATGGTTCTCCTGGTGTAGTCCCAGCACATCTGTTGATGAGTTCCTGTAACCCTTTCATAGCCTTACTGTCGTGCAGTAACTTCATACAGGTTTCCAGGAACGTGGTGAGCATAGATGGGTCCATTTTTGGCTCCGATTTACCTTTGCTTCCTGAAGTGTAGGCATTAGTGAAGCTCTTCTTAGCTTCCATGAAGGTTTCCCGAGTGCGCTCCAAATCAATCTCCGCTTCTTTCACTAGAGCTTTGTAAACCCAAGTACTATCTTCTAGTTGTTTGCCTTTGTCATCTCCCATTGTGATTCCACTTCGGAGCACAATGTTCACATTCGAATCTTCCTCGATCTACTCAAACCTCATCATCTGCAAGTTCTGAGTCGGGGGAGGCGGTAGCGATCCTTTGTCACGTATCCTAGCTATCAGCGTAGGACAATATTCTGTCTCATGAGCAAACAACATGCAATACAAACATGACAGTCGCATTGGATTCATGCAATCACAGGCATAATGACCTGGCCCTCCACAATTATAGCAAATCAACTGTCCGCAACCTCTTCTAGGTCCTCCTCTGCCTCGGCCTCATCCGCGCCCCTAAAATCTTGTTCGCGCCATTCTTGTATTCTGGTCAAGGGGCCACGTTTCATCCTGAACTCAGTAGGTGGGAGTTCTACCCATCATCAACTCATAGCTTCTGCAAGTGTGCTTGTCATGTCCCACCGACCTACAAAAGTTGTAGAACAATTGTTACGAATTTTGCGTATACTTCTGTAACAAGTGACAATTGTCCGTGGCATGTTTTCCAACTATTTGATAGATTGCGCACAACAAAGCATGATCTGTGTTAAGTACTACTTAAGCTTCCAGCCTTAAAGGCATCGGTCCTTCTTCTACGAGGTAATTTTTAAAAACCGGGCAATGGGCTTTGTCATGACCCTGACTCTTGCATTTCACACACCATACTTCTTCGCACACTTCTGGTCCAACTGTCCTATCCTGTTTCAGACTTTGCATCTCAAGGCATAGATTCTTCAGCTGCGTGTGGATTTGCTGAACTCCTAGGTTAGGATCTTGCATCGGGGTCTCATGTAGCCTCATAGAAATCTCTAAGGCCTCTTCTTGAGTCTTTATTTTCTATTGCAATAGCGAACTCCTTAAATGTGGTAGTAGTGAAGCTACAAATCACTCGCGATGTTGTCCATTGGTTAGATTCATATTGGCTTTGCGAATCGTACATTTTAGCCTCTAATCCACCTCCCAAGGAGTCTCGCTTGGTAGTATCATAATCTCTTTAAATCCAATGATCAACTGTGCTTCAGATTTAGGCTTGCTAAATTCTCTATTTAGCACTACTTGAATATCCCTGACTCTCACATTTGGGTTATAGTTGGAGTACTTAATATACCAAGTCAGCGTGTGATCTTATAGAGTGCTAGCCAGCATCGCCTTCTTTATATGGTCATCTATAACACCTTGTGCTTCCCATATAGCCCTTACAACGAACCAGAATTGGTCGGGATCCTCATTTCCCAAACCTTTGAACACATGAAACTTCACTGTGCTTTCCATATTGAATCACAATGGTAGTGGAGTTGGTACGGGTGAAGATAGAGGTGATGGCGGTGAAGCCGGTGGTGGTGTGGGTGGAGGTGGTATTCACGAAATTCTTTTCCTTATCAGATGAATGGCACTTCGTGAAGAGACCTTCACGAGCTCTTCCTCATTTCCTTGCGGAGGTGAAATCAAGGAGCTATCTTCTGAACCCTTATTTCCTTCATTCCTATAAACCTTTCCACTTCGCAAAGCCCCGAACTTCAAGGTAACTGCATAACCCTCTTTTCGCATAATAGAATTTTAATCCAAGTATTCAAGACTTTAAGTACTTACCTCGTGGTCCTTTGAAAAAGTGTCGCTCTGCCTCACTGTAGCTGACTGAGGTGTCAACCGTGAACTCAGTAATGAATCCTCTTATAATCCAATCGCACCAATGATCAACAGTGGGTGCAATCTTATCCTCTGATGCTTCTAATATTCACACTACGTCTGGGGTCCACACAATAGGACCGTCAAGTTTCCGCCTTCCTTGGCTATCTGCTAGCTTCGCGATCCACTCGTATAGCTCAGTAGGGAAGGACGTGAAAAATATTTTATAGATCTCTATATACAGGTAGCTATCTAGCCACTCTTCTTTTGATAGTCGAAGGTTTCTGTTCTCCTGCGCTGTGAACTTGTGAATTCTTCTGTCCAACCAGCCTTCAATTTATTTCTTAGTTGGATTCCAATGATACGACATCAAACATCTCTATGTAGGTTATGGTCCTGGAAATTAAACCATTTTTTGGCTTATGGGGGCCTGACCCAGGTTCAGATTTATTTAGCCAAACAAATCCCTACACTACTGGCCCTTTCGGCATTAGCCCGTAGAGTGCGGATTTAAGTCTCACCCGAAGTAGTGTGGGGGGATGCTGAAACCAAGTTTTCACACCCTTGAGATGTCTCTAATGTCGATTTAGTCCAAATATGCCCATCTTCACATAGTTCACTTAGCACATTGTACCAAACTTTAGTACCTTCTCAATCTGTTACAATCGTTTTTCGTGCAGCCCTAACCAAGGGCTGAGATGCTTTCACGCTGTTGTGGTAGCGAACTGCACTATTTCCCCAAACTACACCACGTATCTTACTTATCTTCCTTAACAGATATTAGTTAACTTCGCGTAAACAGATATTCTATCTTGCATTCACTTAATCAATACAATTATACATGTTCGCGCATCATATAAGTATTAGAAGTGAATTTCATACCCAAGATAACATATGCATAAAATAGGAAATAAATACACAAAAATGATATGAAACTTCTTTTTATTATTACTTCCAACTGTTACAGACTCGACTCGCCCTACACACTCAGTTGTAGGTGTCCGCGCACTTAGAAGCAGACTACTAGGCCTCTACGCACTCAGCTATAGAGCCTTCTCCTACTCTACAACCCAAAACTAGACTTTATACTTCAGATCTATCTTGCACACATCATATCTTCTTCATTTTCATTATGCTATAAAACTACTTAGAGCCTCACTCTATTTAAACAATCCCATGGTCCGCGGACCATGGGTAGATCTCTACAGGTGACATTACAAAAACAAAATTAAGGGCGGACAACCCTATGACTCTTTAACAACTATGTGCTCCACGACCACAAAATGTGAAATCTTTACATTCGAATTACAATTTTTGACCAAAATCTAGGTTCTAAGCCCCAAAACTTCCCTTGGGGGATCCCACGCCCAACAAGGGCCTTGGTTCTTCAGGGAGTATTGATTCATCATGCATATCACCTTGGCCTCCGCAGTTACCCCACAGAAAACCATGGTCCTTTATATACCGTCTCAGTCGATCACAACATAATATTCAACCTAATCACAATGTTTTTAGTAGGGAAGGGTAGTGTGGCTTGGGAGCTTAAGATTTTCAAAGTATAAGTTTTCATCTCTGGTGTTTCTCCACTGCCAACAGGCTTGGATAGTACCCTGACAGAGTCACGTAAGAACACAAACATTGCTCTAGTACTAGCAAGCCTGGATAGTACCCCAACAAAGTTGCTTGCTTCACCTCTCTGTGTAGGAAGCCTTTCTCTTCTTTCACCTTTATTTATTTATTTAAAGAGAATTTTGAATCGACACTTATTTATTTTGGGGTGGAAGATGGATCTCGACTCATTGAGAGTAGAAGAGGTTGTTCCTAAAGAGAAGCATATAGAGACTTCTGATTTAGGTTTGCTTGTTTGGATTTTCCCCTTCTTCATTTCTACTAGTTGGAAAAGCTTGAGAACACCAAAGTAGAAAAACTAAGTATAGGCATGAGGTTTCTAGACTAGATGTGGGTTCATGGTTGGACCAAAACTCTCCTCATGAATGGATCGTATTTTTCGTCGGAACTTCATTTGCCAAAAGATTTAACCAACACAAGGAAGGCAGATAGATGGCTAACCAAATGCTGAAGTGTCACAAGACACTTTATAGTTCGACCATACAAATACTAAGAAGCCAAATAGGTCTAGGCACAATACTTATTCGCATAATGAAAACAAAAGGAAAACTCAACAAGAAAGAACCCAAGACAAAAAGAAAGAAAACATAGAACTCGGAAACAAAACTAGAAGACATGAGAACAAAATGGCTAAAGAAAACATGGTTTGGAACCAGAATAAGAAAATGAGGATAGACTACAAGGAACGAGTGCAGAATGGGTGCAACTAATCCTACTCCTAACTTAACAGCTAAAATTTTGGGTCACGTGTAATGAAATTTCCATTGAAGCCAACATAATTGTTCCTAACCTGCATCCACAGAGATACAAACAATTAAAATGGATATAAATCATTGTGCAATGGAAAAGATAAAAACTTGAATAACTTGCACAAGAAAATGAAGGTCTTTCCCATGGGCGGAAAGGTGTGTCACACCCATTACTTTTAACGAATCCACGTGCTTACCTTTTCGATGAATAAAATTTTTCAAGAAACCTCAGAAGCTTCTTGCGGACGTGTCTTTATCTACACCTAGCTCCTTAGAAATCACGAGAAAATATTGAAACTTGATTTTTGCTATAGAGCTTGCCAAGTAAGATTGTTCCATCCATTCAATGATTGGATCGTAAAATTCATGATGGCCCTCTTAAAAACCCCAAAATCTTGAAAAAGGTGAATTTTCGATTAGAGAAATGGGATCACGATGGGAATCTTGTGAGGGAAAATATATATAATCATACTTAGTAGTCATGCCAAGAGAGTGAGGACTTGCCATAACCATCAGCGAAGGCTGAAGTGCCTTGTTTGCTTGACAAAAATATCAAGAGAAAAATGTTGAACAATGAACATCAAGGGGCGTGAAACAATTGTCATTGGATGTGCTGATGGGAAAATGATAAGCCAAATGACAGTCATCAAAGACAAAGAAATGATCAAATGAGCTAATTGAAGCATTAGATTCTCGGTTTGCAATAAATGAAGAAAAATAAATTTGAGCAGTCTTGTGAATGCTTTGAACAATCGAACCAAGTTCCTTGTGAGCCAAATATGATAGACCATTTTTCTACAACTGGTGATAAATTGTACAGGTATTGTAGTCATCAAAAAAGTTTAAAGAGGATGCCAACACCATAAGTGCATGAGACCATTTTGGACATGAAACCAGGGCTTCACTGAAAAACCAATATT
>APFE030709778.1:42096-96945 GCA_000404065.3 Pinus taeda
AGAGATCCAAAGGCTGGAATTTTGTATTTTGTAAGGAAGTGTTGTTGGTTTCTCTGTGCAACATTGTATTGTTGGGTGATCTAAGCTTTTCATGAGGTGATGAGGGCTTTCATGCTGGGAGGATGGCACTAGGTCAAACCAATGGGTTGTAATCCTCTCTTCTACTACTTCTATTAGTAAAGCTATTTGAGTTTTCCTCCATATTCTTGTATATCTCTGAATATTGTATGCATTTGTATGGTTAATATATATCTGATCCTATATTTTTTTATGATTATAGATCTCTATGCTTTGATGGTATTATGTTGCTTTGACTCTACAGGTGTTCTTTGAAGCGAGACAAGTGAGGAAGGAGTGGCAAAGATTTGTCAAAGGGGAGAGGAAACAAGCAAGGAGAAAAGTCTGAGGTTGGTATTCTCTGCTTCTCTCTCATCTATCTCTCATAAAGGAAAACACAAGTAACTTTAGTTTGTTTGTTTCTAATATAGCTACCCATCTTAGTGGGACTAGCAGCTTTGAATGGACACTAATTTTCCCGATAACAATAATACAATAATATATATATTCTAAGGTATTGTTTATAGGTTTTTTTGGCCAAATGAACAAAAAAAACACGATTTCATTGGAAGGATGTCAGGAGTGGTCAGGAACAGCAGCAACCTTCACCATTGATGAACCCTAACTCTTCAAGTGTATGCTCCATCTTTGACTATCCACTGGAGTTGGCAAAGCTCTACTTTGTAGAAGACAAGAATAATGGTAGCTTTGGACTTGAACATAAGAACCAGCTCATCCAGGCACCATTTAGATTCCGCATAGGTTGGAGAGAAGACATCGATATGAAGAGAGGTGACTTCAATAGTGTCACATATTTGAGTAATGGGGTGGCCTTCCAACAATTTGGGTTTGTCTAAAAAGACTTGCAATCCATGGTCCAAAAGTCGACGGTAGAGATGGGTGGTGAATGTGTTATTTACATTAGGTTCCCTGTGATTAATAAATATATCATAATAGGGATAATGAGTGGAGTTAGAACAAGAGGGCGAAGAGGAGGAAGAAGAAACAGAAGCTTGGTTTTCCATTGGAATTGAAAAAAAAAATTAATTGATCCACGGAAATAAAAACATGATATTGCGGCTTAGACACAATAGATTTTAGATTAGGAGAAACTGCAAGCAAAAATCTACATCAGAAAATGAGATTATATTAATGTGACCGTCCCTGGTTGGGGAGTTTCCAAAACTACTCAAAAAATTGATCCAAAACTTATGATTTAATTGGTATGATTTATGAGAAATGCACAATCCTCGCCCAATATCACATACGAATGGCCAAAAACTGCTAAGATGGTGTGAATTTGATACCATGATGAATGATTTGACATGATATTCACAATGACGACTACTCATTTTGCACTTTTCCATGGATGTAATGTGGCTGTTGGTGGATGAAAATGAATTAGTACATTTAACAGTGATACAAAATCATATTTTCCTTGTGTGGGCACCCACACATAGATGGATTAGTGTGTTTAATAGTGATAGGGAACCATATTTTCTTTGTGTGGGGCACCAATCACAAAGGTTAAGGTACAGGCATGATAGTGCCAGATTACGATGGGAAAGGGTGGTTATAAAAAATGACTTAATAAATTAGATTTTCATAAAAGTTGGATATGAACATAGTTTGCACAGTTTCATATTTAAAATGATTTTCATGCACATAACATATGTTAGTATTATGTTAGTATTTAGAAGTGAACCTTATCCTATCGAAGGACACCTTATCAGACTCATACCATGGGGATCATGTTCACACACCTAACAAGTTTTGTAGCAAGAGAGAGAAGATAATATCCACTTCCACACAACTTTAAGGCACAAAGACACCCTTATATGGGTCTACAATGGCCAATACTATGTGATTATTGTGATATGAATGGCTCAAAAGATAGTTGTTAGTAGTTGCAATCTTGAGTATATTGGTATCAATCTCCAAGAACATGAGAAAAAACCATTAATAGGCCCAATGGAACATAAAGTATTATGCTAGGAATCTCTTCGTGAGAAAATGGTATGGTCTTTTCGGGGCCCACTAGACACTTAAGGATAATCTATCCACTTTTTTAAAAAAACTTAGTAGTGGGTAGAACCACCATTATACCATTTGAGTGCATTCAATGTTGCATCTTTATATCATGAAATAAAGACACGTTTGGGTTTCTACTTATTTGGCCCTTGTTTTCCAACCTTTGCTTATCCCTATTTTTCCAATGGTGATTGTTACCCACCAAAAGTACATTTTTGACTTGAACTAGCTATATTGGTCGTGGGTTAGAATTATTGTTTGGGACATTTCTAATTTGGTTGATTCTAAGGAGAACTTGAAGCAACATGTGATCAAGAGAAGGCAACAGATTGCATTATGCTGCTAAGTGATGAACAACATGCAAGGAAAATGATAATGTAGCAAATTAGGAAATGGTGGGGGCCATGAGTGACTGGAAAATGGAGTTGTAACATAAATATGAAAAGTAAATAAATAAAATTTAGTAGGCGAAAAGTTAGCATTAAAAGTTAGTAGGAGTAAAGTTAGCGTTAATCAGGATTCAAAGAAATAAAATAAACATGATAGGAGTAAGTATACATTTAAAATTGGAACAAAATCCCACCATATGGACCATTCCACATTAGTCATCACAAAAATAAAAAACACCAAGCCTGAGAGGGCCCAGAAGGCATAATATCAATAATGTCAGTGCCAGATTGAGAAAGTTAGTAGGAGAAAAGTTAGCATTAAAAGTTAGTAGGAGTAAAGTTAGCGTTAATCAAGATTCGAAGAAATAAAATAAACATGACAGGAGTAAGTATACATTTAAAATTGGAACAAAATCCCACCATATGGAGTGTTCCACTTTAGTCATAAAAAAAATAAAAAACACCAAGCCTGAGAGGGCCTAGAAGGCATGATACCAGTAACGTCATTCCCAAATTGAGAAAATATGCTTTCACATTAAACCTAGAGACTTGCGCTTTAGATACTACCCAAATACTCTCTCTCTCTCTCTCAATATCAATCTCAATCTCAATCTCAATACTCAATAAGAAGTTATAAATCCATGCCAAGAATCAAACTATCATAGAATCTTAAATAACTATGCAATAAGATAAAGAAGGCATTCCTAAGAAGGTATTCATGACAATGGAGGGTAATTCCAAGATTTGTATGGAGGTTGCACTTGGATAGATATGCAGTCTCTCATCACTCTCTCGTAGACTACCCAAACACAAAATTCACCAAATATATCCCACTCGTGATGCCTAAAAGCCTATTTATAGGAAATGCTCCCACCTTGTCTCTCGTCTTTTGCATGTTGATTAAGAATTTTTATTTAATGTTTACTTTAGGTTTCATGTTTTGTATGTGGAATAACTGATGGAACATAACAATCCATTAACTAACACAACAAAACCTTTCGTTTTATCCTCATTTTTTCCTTTTTTTCTTCTTGAGACCTTCTTAGTCCATAAGGCCTCTTCTCATAGGAATCAAAATTGAAGAATGAATTTAATTCTCATTCGGTCTTTTTTTGATGGTTAAGTAAGGGTGTTTCACACCATACAATGTTGAAACCCTCCATAGATGGGTTTTCCCTATGCAAGTAGATTGTTTCACGTAGTTGTGGGGTGATTTTGAAGAAATAGATGCATCCACCTGCAACATATCAATTGAAGGAATTATTTCAGGATTTTTTGAGTGTTGTAAGCTAGCTACATTCCATTTTAATGCTCCTAGAATGGGAACTTAGAGAGATCACTTTAAAAGAAATGATTTGATTGGGGATCTGATCAAGGATATTGGGCTTATGCTTGGTACTAGGCATGTGTAAATAAATATTCAAAGAGATTAAGCTTGGTGGTGTTTTGATTTGTGTATATGCTGGTCTGGTGGGGTTTGGATTTGTATAGATGTTGGTCTGGTGGGGATTATATTTGTGTTTTTGTTGGTCTGATGGGGGTTGGATTTGTGTAGTCGTTGTTTTGTTGGGGTCTATCTTGTGCATGCATTGATTTTGTGTCTTTATGATTGTTATTTTCTATTAGTGTCTTATGTTAGATGCTGGTATAGTAAAATTATACTTTGGTGGATGGAGTTGTTTAGAATTTGTAGTAGGTAAATCTATTGGGAATTGGGATTGAATTCCTTAGTGTTTGTCATTGAATTTCATAGTTCTGGTCAGTGTCAAATTGTACCATGTGAGAGTTTAGGTCAGTGTCAAATTTTACCATGTGAGAGTTTAGGTCAATGTCGAACTGTACCATGTGATGTATTAATGAGAATTAGTATATGTAGGAGATTATTATAGCATATGAATTTCTTATTTGGTTTATTCAATTCCCCTTTGGTTAGTTATGGTTACTCAGGTTATAACATTTGCTAACCCCAAGATCGAATTTTTTTTTATTCATTATGAATTTTTTCATATCATGCAATTCACTTCTTGCATTGACATGTCTCACAATATGTATGTCTCAATATATGCAGTGGATTTTTTCCTTCTTATATATGTTCTTCAAAGTGTTTCAAGGAACATGCCTTTAAGAGATTTACTGCAAAGAGTGGACCTCCTTTAGCTTAGGTGAAATGGTAACCTAGTTGAATCAAAATTCTGCATTGATCAACATCTTGTTGTTTTCTACGTTTGTTGGGTAGAAATAAATGTTTCTTAAATTAGTCATTCGTTTTTTCTTTTGCCTGCTTAGGAAGTTTGAAAGGTTTACACATTTTTTATTTTTCATTTTTCTAGTACTCTAATAATTTTTTGAGCTTATCGTTACTTTAGCAGAGTATGCCATATAAAAATATGTACATCATCATCACATTATAATTGGCTTGGATCCTATGTCTTCAATTTCCCATGGTTGAATGACTCAAACATAGTTTTATTCTTATAATTTTAGTATCAGATATTGAGTTTGAGGTTTGATTCAGTGATGAACCAAACCAAGGTTATTTTACCTTTTTTCACTTGCATTAAGAGTAGTTAAGGTGCATATATAGTATAGGTAGATGTTTCATGTCTAAAATATTAATAAACTAAGTCATTAAACTAATAAATTAAAAAATCAGATTATAATATTAACAATCTATA
The DNA here is from genome assembly GCA_000404065.3 of Pinus taeda. NCBI lineage: Eukaryota > Viridiplantae > Streptophyta > Pinopsida > Pinales > Pinaceae > Pinus > Pinus taeda. The sequence continues at coordinate 47,249 of APFE030709778.1, forward strand.
ATCATAAAATAAACCAACCCTATTCTAAAATAGTCATAAAAGAATGATCTTTCTTGTCACTTGGAGGCATCATTTTGAAATGAATCCTACACCATCCAATAAAGGGCTTCAAGCTCTTTCCAAGCACTACTCACATGCCTCGAAACTCCTCGTCACTTGAGAGATATGAATTTTCTAAATTTGAACTGTCAAACTAATCATACAAACCAACTGATTTATGTAGGCTCACAACCTTTACAAACAAACATGTCTCTTCTATTTTACAAAACCACTATATGTAGCCAACCGAATTAATCCATTTGAGCATGATTTTCAAATTCGTAAGAAGTAAGCGAGGGTCTTGTTATTCTCCATAGTGTCCCAAGGTTGAGAAAGGAGATCGAAGGAGGTAACCTCAAACCAATCTTTTGATTTGGCAGCCAACCCTACCAAACCAAAGAGGTCTCTCTCTATGATCAAAGCTAATGAAATCACTGGAGGAAGAATGGATTGTAGGCTAGATATTTAAGCTCAAAGATGAATTTGTAGGTTGAGTTTTTAATGGTGGTGGGTGCAGAGAAGTGCCTCCATTAGGAGATGGAGTTAGCATATGAAAACCAACAAAATCTACAAGATATTGGTTAGATGATCTTTGAATAACAAAGGCAAGGTAGATGGCATTTTCTTAGACGTTAAATTGTCGTTGTAGGTCGTATGAAAGGAAAACCCACTGCAATTGGGCGTACTTGACGAATCCAAGAGCATTTTAAGGGAAAAATGACAAGCAGATGTGAGCACCTGTGAAAAGAGCGCCATAAACAACGAATTCCTTTCATCTAATATCTACTCAAATCGTTGAATAAAATACATAAAGAGATGAACAAACTAAGAAATATACAATCACGTAAAGAAAAACAGATTGGAAAAATCCATCACATGAATCTTTGTGTCAATGATCAAGAAATTATGATGTTGAGAGTTTCTATTAATCTCACTATTATAGAAAAAGGCCCTTAGGAGTCCTCAACTCCGAACCCCTTCAAATTACAAGACTCTAGCTTAAATAACAAAAATAATCTTACAACTCCTTCCTACTTTTCTATCAAATGAAATCTAATATAATTAGAAAGACAATATAAAAATAAACAAGTTGTAAAGTGTCTTGAGCTTTAGGTATTGCTGGAGTTGTTAGAATCATCTTCAAAATCTCTTAGATGCCAAGTGTTTATTAGATCACCAACTATGGTCCTTTGGATGTTAAAAGAGTCAAAAGATCTCAACCTCTGCCTGTTTATTTGGTCCCTGCTGATTGGATGCTTGGGGATACTTATTGTGATTCGAATGCCAATATTAAAATTGTTTGCTATTTTGTGACTACAATATGGATATATGTTTCCCAAATTCTTTGCCACAAAAAACTAGAACGAACTCCATCGTTTGCTGCCAAGGGTTCCTTTAATGAGGAAAATTCTGCCACCTGTTTAACCAGTTGTCTTTTTGACTGATATATTGATGCCCTTCAAATCTGGAGCTATGAATTTAATGCCTCCAAACTCTGCTCCCTTGTAATTTTGGAATCTATTTCCTTATGACTTATTATACTATTTCAAACTGGTACAAATTTGTGATAGAGTCTCTCTTCCTCCGATTGACAAATCTATAGAATTTGATGAAAACTTTGTTTCCCCTTGCCTCCAAATGCTCTGTCACGTTTAGTCATAGTTCTTCAATTCATGCATTTGGATATTTCTATCTTTCCTGCAAAGTCATTCATAAGGTTTCCATCCTCATCCTGAATCTTAATGACTTCACATCCATGTACATACTGGAGCCCAAAAATTCCTGGGACACTTAATTTTGATGCTTCTTAACCACTAAGTGGCTCTAAAAAAAGGACGTATAGATAACAAAAAGAGAACATCATGTTCCTTTAGCCCATTCTATTCAGACCTTATCTGTGATGTGTATCTTGAAACAATGTATGTAACCTCTACAGTTTCAGCAAACGGTTTCACGTCTCCAATATTTGGTTGCTTTACTTCGATGATTTTGAACTCCTTGATTGGAATAGCCATCCTAGACCATCCTCGAAAGAGAGTTTCTCCCTCATCATTAATATATCCTTCCAGTCGAGGCAACACATCTTAGATATCTTCTCGAATTTCATATGTCGATTCCAAGTGAAAAATATTGAAATTCCTCTGGAGGTAGTCATGGAGGGTTAGAAACTGTATTAAGTTTTGTAAGAGCCAAGCATCATTCATTTGGATAAAGAGGGAGAGAATTTATCACTTCCTTTTGAGATTGTCGTTTCTCAAAAGTAGAAACCATTACCTTCGTAAGGAAATCCATTCTTTCAACACATGGATCAGTGTTCTTAAGCAATTTAAGCTTATTACAAACAACATCCTTAAGTTCTTCTACAGACAAAACATAAAGACTCTTACAAAGATTGTTACATTTTTCAATGGAGCCCACATTGGCCAATGCTAGATCTCGGAGCTTAGGAATTTCCTTAAAAGACAAAAGTTGAAAAGGTAGCAGCCGAGAGAAATAAGAGAGAAAAACATCATCATCATTAAGTTGAGTGCCAACATGGTCATATGTCTATGTCTGTTTTGCAACTGTCGCAACTTTGCCAGCAAGTGTGAGTTGCTTTCCTCTTACAAATTGTCGAGAGCCATCATCCTTGATGTGAAAACAAAAGGAATCATGACCCCTTCTCTCTATTTTGGCTAGTACGCATACAGGAAGGCTTGGAGGTGCATCTTCTGCAATACTCTGTAAAAGAGTACCAATGGAAACTTTCACAGCAACAATTTTAATAAGCCTTATAAAATCACTATTGTCTCTTACAGTTGCTTTATCATTATGTATATCACCTCTAGTTTTATCTTCACCAGTAGTTTCATCATCCTTATCATTATTGACATCCTGGATTAACTGCTCAAAAACACCTGAGATTATATCTGTGTTTGCCTAATTTGGAGTCACAACTTTCAACACCTTGAATTTTAGTCCAGCCATCCCAGCTTTAAGAAATTTAAGAACTTGTCTCAATCCCTCATCTCCCACATCTTCATCTGAATTTTTATACTTGTCAGTATCTGAGTCTTCAGTAGCTTTAGGTGATACTGAAAAGGAAGCATTTGCAGATTGTCCATTCCACTGCAAGTAGACCACCCGCTCCTTGTATTTCTGATCATTGTCTTTTATTATGAAAATTTCAAACAAAGGAATTCTTGGAGCTCCTGTAATGAACTGCCTTGCATTGTAACTCTTCGCAACAAATCTCTCATGTTGAGAATCAATATGGATGGTTCTTCCATATGGAACATTTGCACCCTCTGACAAACCAACCCACCATCCAACCTCATGTTTAAGCATTCTTTGTAAACCTAGAGTACAATGATCATGTGATGGCACTAGTATAGGATTTGATGCAATCTTCCTTTCACCATACAATTTTTTCACAACACCTCGAATCTAGTTCGGAAGCCCAAAATTGTAAACAACAGAGCCCACCCAACGCAAAAGTTTGATTGGGTTTCAGTTAACAGGACAAGCTAAACCATGAGAGGTGGAAAGAATCAGTGGTTTCCTTGATGATTTGTGTTGTGATTTGGAGTGTGGCCGAGGAATAGTAGACTTGGGAGATAACTGGAGATTTTCAAACCATAATAATAATAATCTTGTATAAAATCCTGAGAGAAACTACAACCTTAAACACCAAAAAAAAAAATTCCCATATAAATAACTTTTAACAAAAATCTATATGTGAAAACAGGTCTGAGGTAAGGTTTCGGGGCTGCAGGTGCAACATTGCATGGAGGACTATTTGAGGGCCGAGAGGCCTATTGTAGGACCTTCTCTTCAAGTTGTAGGTGCATGGAGACTAGCGCAGGTGGAGAAAAGGGTGTTAACCCTTGAACAAAGTTTGGATCTCTTTTTGTAGCAAATTGTGGGCTGTAGGGTGCCTTGTGTAGGTTTCCAAAGACTAAAACAATGAGTGGGAAGGCCTAGAAGGGAGAAAAAAAGAGAGCTAGTTGTGTGGAGAAGGGTAACACATATTTGGAGCAGAGGGAGAAATTGAATTTTGTGAAGCTCTGTTGTGAACACAATGGAAGGCACAAATTTTCAGAGTGAATAGGTGGTCTTTGAGAGGAGACTAAGCATGTGATCGTTGTAAACATAAAACTCAAATTTCAGTCATCAACAAATTTTGGAGTTTTTCAGTACAACAAACCTGCAAGTTTTTAGTCTTGAAAAATATATTTTCAAGAATTGAAATGCATTGAAATTTAGTAGGGAGTAGTACCTGTTAACCTGTGCCCACCATCCATCTGTTCTCTATTAGCATGAATTATATATTATCGGAAGATTTTGTCACATGTGCCCCTTGGCCCGTGTCATAAGTTTAATAAATTGCACAGAAGGTGCAACCAAAGGCCTGGTTTTTATCACTCTTTCCAAAGCTTGGGTCCCAAGTGCAAGTTTGTAAGCAACCACAAAGATAGCAAGTAGATCAACCTTTGAGAATAATGAGACTCTAGGCTATACGGCTATAGTACAGACTACAGTTTGTCTCTTAAGGATTTTTTCCAGACATCTTACTCTTCGAAGGTCCAACAGAGAGTTCGTTCACCTAATACTATGATTTCAAATAAAAGAATATATGCATATTGAGTGAAAGCTTTGAAACCATGTGAATCTTACTCTACATATATCTTACTCTCCAAAACGTTACTCTCCAAAACGTGGATATAGTAGTTATGTCAATACAGATAAAGACTAAGGCAAGTTTCATAGGGCTTACACTACAAACTAAGATTAGAGCTCTTAAGGAAGTAATTTCATAGGACTTGAACTCTACAACTGCTTAAGACAATCTTCACTCCAATGGATACTTTCTTAAAGCTAGTTTTTGGACTAAGGCTAGTAAGATGGAATATTGATACAGACGAGCTGGTCTCTTTAGGATTTCCACTCTCTTTCTTGTTCAAAGAATGGAGACTATGTATTATGTCTAGTCACCTATGGCTTAAGACTACAACAAGAGGTCCATGCTTACTCTCCCATGCTCTAGGGGTCTATTTTATAGTTACAATGAAATTAAATTAGAGTTGTTAGAATCTATTAGCTCATAATTATGTTTTCAACTTCTGTTTGAATTAGAGGCAACTAAGTTGGACTAATTCCTGTGTTTTATAGGAAACTAATTTAAACTAGAGTCGATCAAAACCTTTTTAGCGTGGAATTTTGTTTCCAACTTCTGTTTTTATTAGATACAACAAAGTTTGATCAAACGCTGCATATTTTGTTGTCTCAGAGTAAGTTCATAGGTACTGAAAGAAAATTGTGTGCCTTCTCTTCAACTGATTTTTCCATATCTATTTATTGCAATTTATTGTGACATATTGGTAAAATGACCATTATTTTGATAAATAAGTTGTGTTTTTAGATTCGCTAGCTGCTGCGAAATTATCTTTGGACATGTCAGTGGTTTAACAGTTTCATGTAGAAAAATCAAGGGAAACTGGTTTAGCTTTGAAGATTCTATAATATATGTCATGGAAGGTGATGTGAGTCCTACTGGTCGTGCCCAACTTGAGCTTTCGAGGTAATAAGCAGATTCCTGCACTTGTGCTTTTAGAAGTGCTCAAACCTCGTTGGCCTTTTATAACCTCTGGTCTGCGGGTTTTCCATAGAAGCTTTGGGATATTTGTAATCATGGTTGTATATAACGAAAATGGTTGTTCTCTATTCTAATCTTGACACTAAGCAGACAATATTAATTGGAGTTCTATACAACAATATTAACTGAAGTGTTTATATAAATAATCGGCTTAATCCCTTGGGAAAGAACAATGAAAGGATTATTTAAAATTTATGGCAAAGCTTTTCTCCTATCATTTCCTCCTTGGACATTTAAGCTCGTCTTGCGAGAACCTACATTCTGATAATAGTTATATAAAATCTTGAAAGTCTAATCCCATGCTTCTCAATTGGCTTTCGAATTTGAAAATCCCATATCATGCTTTTCAACTAATTTTGGCATTATAGATGTTTTCTCTAGCAGAATTGTGTACATGGATGTTCTCTGACAGGTCTTTTTTGTAAATTTGATCTTGCATAGGTCATTTCGTTATAGGGAAATATGGATCTTGGTTCTTGGTGTTCTACATTACTTTAATATTGTTTAGCTTAAATTTTCAAGTGATTCTCTGATTATAGAAATGCCAGGGTCATTCTTATTTCAAGGAAGTGATATTAGTTCTTAATATTGTTTCCAGGGCCATTTCTATTTCCTATATGATGTTAGTTCCAATGTAATAGCTCATTATGTAAAAGAGACCTTAAGGACAAATCCACTATATCGAGCTTGAGTGGGCCTAATGGTTAAGAGCATATGCTTCCTCCTAAGAGGTCACAGGTTCAAAACTAGAGTTAGAGTATGTATGCCTTCATTGACTTAGCGGTCAAATCATTGTGTGGAGGTGGGTCCCTTGTCCCACAAGTAAGGGGGTCTCATACACCAATGTGGTTTCTGGCTTGGTTGTGACCTTAAAATTGGATAATCAAAATATCCTCTAGAAATTTTAGAATTGTATTTCAAAGGTATGAGAGAGAAAGGAAGCCTTGTCTTTGGTGAGGTGAATGATAAGGTAATTCTTGCCTTCAACATGTAGAAAATCTTGTAGACGTTTGGAGGTTTATTTTGGAATACACCATTGTTTTGAGCAAGCTTAATGGAGAAGATCACCTCTACAACCAAAATTTTGTCTTATGTTCTAGTTGTAGTCCATTCATTTAATGCCTTTGTGTTATCTCCAATCCATTGTTGCATTTTATATAGTCTATGAGTAATAGCCCATATCTCATTGGTGAGATGACAGTGAATCAAAAGGTGATTTCATGCTTTCGTTTTATTCCCTTAAGAGTGCATGTGTTGGGACTTGTCCATCCTCTTCTTCTAAGCATGTCTAGGTTGGGATTACACCCTTGATTTGAGATTTGGGGCCCCAACCTTGCTTTTAGATAGTTGTCTTCCATCTAGAGGGAGACTTGTGCTTGAACACCTTGTTTGGTGCAAACCTATTGATAAAGATTCATCAATTAATTTTTCATCATCATATAGATCAATTTATATGTTATTTTATATACATGCATATAGTCAATCTTCCTAAAACATGGTTGATATTTTTGTGCCTTAGACCATTGAATGCCACAAATCATAGTGATATGTGCTTGAGTGTGGGTTAAGTAATTGCATTGTGGGAGAACTAATATGCATTAACAATGCATATCAAAAGAAGAAAGGTGCAACTAATATGCATTTACAGTGTATATCAAAAGAAGAAAGGTGCATTGTAGAGTGTGTGTGGGGTCATAAGAGAGGCATCATGTCACTATACCATGGATATAAAAATAAAAGGGTATAAAAAATGTGAATAAAAAAATGGACACATACAATATTTAGTGAAAATATGGGTTTTATAAATTGGGAAGGTGTATTGAATTATATTGGTAGGGGGTTAGAGAATGTGATTTTTAGAGGTATTTTCCAATATGTAGTCAAATTAAGGGTATTGTTTAGTATGCCACGAACGCACGTGCTATGTCAAAAGTTCAGTGAGTGAAGACCCCGTGGGACATGGTGAATGAAGAACTTGATTCGTGTGACAACTTGTGCATTCATTATTGCTTATGAATATTTCTGGTGCGACGAGAGGACAAATTTGCAATATAAAATTTGCAAGAAGATCAAGGACCTGACCATTAAGGGATAAATTTGATAAGTATGATTCCTTCGGGAAAAGATAGTCCTTGCGATAATCAACTTCGTAATTCCATGACTTTATGAGAGATGCACATTCCCAACCCAAGTTTGATGTGAGAGATTTTCATGAAGATGAATGAACTACAATAGATTCTAGAAGTCGAGCATAAGTAAAATCATGAAAATTTGAAAGGTCACACCCGAAATACCAAAAAAATCACACATGAATTCACATTGAGTGAAACGATGCAGATAGACGAATTGTGAAACAACTGTCATTCAATTATTGTTGTAAAGGTTTGATAGATAGTGTTGGCTTAATTGGGCCTGACCTAGGTTCGAAAGAATTATGTAGCCAAACAAATCCTGCAGCTACCGGCCCTTTCGGCAATAGCCCGCGAAGCGCGGACTGAGGTCGCACTTGAGGTAGCAGGGAAGGGTGCTAGAACTAGTTTTTCGCACCCTTGGGATGTCTAGATGTGGTTTTAGAGGCTTTGTGCACTGTTCTGCTGCTTCGCGCTGCTTTGCTTCACGCAGGTCTGAACCAAGGATTTCCTCTATTGCTTACTACGGCGCTGTTTATGTATTGGATTTACTTATTATGGTCTTTAAGGAAACATTTATCAGATGTAACACATTCGCATATTTAGAATAAACACCAATTCCTATAACAGAGACAAATGCGTATAAATAGTAACAGTAAAAGCCAGATCACGATAATTCAGATTTAACACAGAATTCCAAAAACACTTATCTTTATTTACTTTCTTCACCTACTGCCCTGTGCACTTACCTGCAGGGGTCCACGCACACAGCTGCAGACTCTTCCAGGCCTTTGTGCACACAGCTGCAGAGCCTATACCTACTACCCAACCCTTCGACTCGGACTTATAGATGCTTTTTTGACTTCCTCCCTCAGATACCCATTACATAATAGATCCAAAATTACCCTTACAAAACTTAACCTGTCTAACCATAGAGCCTCGCTCTATTTATACCTTTCCATGGACCATGATCCATGGGGGGGCCGACTCATTTACATTTATTTACATTATTTTTGGGTGGACTAACCTTTTGACTCTGACTTATTACAAATCACGCCCCACGCATACGCAAAGTCTTTTCCCTATTTTTATCCAAAATTTCGGGTTGTGCACCTCATGACTATTGTGTGAGGCTAGCATTACCCAACAGTCCCCCAACACAATCATCGTGACTCATCCCGAGTCACTCAGCTGGTGCGGCCACCTTTGCACGGAGATTGGTGAGCATCCTCCATGCATCACTTGTGCTAGCAGCAAATTCTTCTGTCAGTCGTTTCATTCGTTCCGCGTGTGTCACCGACGCCTCTGTCCCTGTCGCGGCTATTTCTATTGCGGCAACCTCATCTTGCATGTGAGCTACCCATCTCTTGATAGTGGCTGAAATCACGAATGCCTCATCCATCCATGGCTGGAGATGATCTTTAACCATGGCTTCCTTCTGTCTAGCGGCATCGGCTTGGCTTTTTAGGTCTTGGGCCTTCCACGTCTTAGCTAAGCGCTACATAATAGCAATAGTCTGCATGGTGCTTCTGAGCTGTTCGTAAGCTTGCTGGAGCTCCCGAGCCTCAGTTTCCAATTGGCAAAGTGTTGGATCCTCTTGAAGGGCGGTGAGCATAATAATTGACTGGGTTAGCAGTTCGGTACATTCCGCTATGGAACGTGTGAGCATTGCGCGCCCCATATTAATAACGTTCCTACGTTGCTCTAGGATCTCTGGAGTTGTGGATGGCACACCTTGTATTCGTAACTCGGCGATTTGTGAGCTGAACATCAGTTGGATCCACACGACCTCCTCCTTTGCATTTTGGAACCCAGTAGCCAACTCATCGATTTGTGTCTCAATAGGTGCGTCTTCTATGATTTCTAGCTCTTTGGCACTCGAGCAGGCGTCCACGACTACTTTCTCAACTTGTTGATTTTGTGTGACTGCCTCGTTGCGTTTAAGCCGTAGCTGCTCAATATTAATTCTCTGCTCCTGACGGGATTTATTTGGCTAAATAATTCTTCCGAACCTGAGTCAGGCCCAATTAAGCCAACAAATGGTTCCATTGCCGGCCCTTTCAGCAACAACCTGCAAAGTGCGGACTGAGCTCTCACCCGAGGTCGCAGGGGAGGGTGCTGGAACCAGGTTTATGCACCCTTGGGATGTCTAGATGTGGTTTTGGAGGCTTTGCGCAGTGTTCCAGAGCTTCGCGCTGCTCTGCTTTGCGTAGGTCTGAACCTAGGATTTCCTTTATTGTTTACTACGACGTTGTTTATGTATTGGATTTACTTATTATGGTCTTTAAGCAAACATTTATCATATGTAACCTGTTTGCATATTTAGAATAAACATCAATTCATATAATAGAGATAGATGCGTATAAACAGTAACAATAAAAGTCAGATCGTGATAATTCAGATTTAACAAGAATTCTAGAAACACTTATCTTTATTTACTTTCTTCACCAATGCATCCAGATTGCCCTACGCACTCAGCTGCAGGGATCTGTGCACACAACTATGGACTCTTCCAAGCCTCTGTGCACACAGCTGCAGAGCCTCTACCTACTACCCAACCCTTTGCCTCAGACTTACAGACGCCTTTTCAACTTCCTCCCTCAGATACCCATTACATAGTAGATCCAAAATTACCCTTACAAAACCTAACCTCTCTAACCATAAAGCCTCACTCTATTTATACCTTTCCATGGACCATGATCTATGGGCGGACCGACTCATTTACATTTATTTACATTATTTTTGGGCGGACTACCCTTTTGACTATAACTTATTAAAAATTGCGCCCCGCACATCCGTGGAGTCTTTTCCCTATTTTTATCCAAAGTTTCGAGTTGCGCGCCTCATGACCGTTGCGCGGGGCTTCCGCTACCCAATAGACAAGAAGGTATGTTCCTTTTCGTAGCAAAGGAAAGGCTCCGCAGCTCAGTGCGTGGATGCCTAGGTAGAGTCTGCCACTAAGTGCGCGGACCCCTGCAACTGTGTTCACAGGGTAGAAGAGCTTATAATCAATGAACTGGAGATCAATAAAGAAGGCTTTTTGAAGAATTACTGTGTATTTTCATGAAATCTGGTTATGTTATATTTCACTGATTGAATGATATGTTTATGAAATAATGACTGAGTATTGCGCGAATGTATTGGAACTATCTTATTAATGCATGTTATGAATAATTGTCTAGTTCCGCAAAGTTAGAAGTTATTTCCTTTACTTTTTCTGACGAATTAAGTAGATCTATGAGAAATCTGATCTAGGGTCATGTGTAGATGTGCGAAAGTAAGTAAGTTGACTATTTTAGGTTTGTAATTGCTGATCGAAGGCCTTCATGAAGGTTTGGAAGCCGGCTAACCTAGTTCTAGTAAAATAACCCTAGAAAACTATCGATTTTCATGGAAGCAGATCTAAGGCACTAGAAGACATCACACTAGTCTTTGGATGCATAAAATTGGTTCTTTCATCCCCCTATACTTCTTCGAGTGAAACTGTAGCCTGAGTTACGTAGGTTGTTGTTGAAAGGGCTAGAAGTGTAGGGTTTTTTTGGTTGACGCAACTAACTCTAAACCTAGGTCAGGACCACCTAAGCCAAAAAATGGTTCCATTATCGGGACTAGGATCTTCTTAAGAGATTTGCGATGTCACATCATTGGAATCGGACTTAGAAAGAGATTGAAAAGTGGTTAGATCGAAAGATTCACAAGTTTGCAACTCAAGAAAATAGGAATCTACCCCTATTGATGGAGGATTGGTTGAATAGGTATATTTATAAAGAGGTACATGAAATTTTCTTTAGCACTTTTCTGATTGAATTATATGAGTGGTTAGGTAAGTTGACAGACAGTCAAGGAAGGTGGAAGCTCGATAGTCCTATAGTGTGGACACCAGAATTGGTGCGAAGACTAAAGACATTTGATAACAAGATCGCGCGGGCTGTCGATCACTGGCTTGATCGAATTATGGGAGGGTTTTTTATTGAATTTGCAGTGGACACATTAGTGAGCTATAATGAAGTGGAGCGAAAATTCTTCAAAGGACTACGAGGTAAGTATGTAAGGTCATTAATCGATTCTCGAGAAACCCTAGATGACTTGCAAGTATGAGCATTCTCATTCACAATGCCATGATAGTTACCATGGATCCTGAGTTAAGGGTTTATGCTAACGGGCTCTGTTCAAAAAATCCAATAAGATCCATGCAATTGGCTCTTCTTCCCATATTCTGAACTAATTTTCAGCTGAAGCTGCCGAGGTTATTGACTTGCGTGACTGCATTCTTCTTCCAGGCGGTGAATGGAATGCAAAGCAGTATTCGGGCGATTTGGAGGGTTCGGCCGCCTCTACCTTCGATTTGCAGCGGCAGCTCGTAAATGTGGCGCTTACGGCCAAAGGATTCGGTCCCGTTTCTTCCTCTTTCTCATACGTTTCTCCTTCCTTGGCTGTTTTCCAGAAACAAGAAGGTGAGACTCCCTTGGGTTCATTCCAGGGACCTAGTAGTGGGCCTTCCGAGGATTTGTTCACGTGCCTTGGCTACGGGCTTCAGGGGGATTCATGCCCGCAACCTATAGGCGATTTTGTTCTGCTCGAGGGGCAGGCCATGAGGTTTTTTACCTAGACCAATCACAAATTTTGGCTCGCGATCCGTGAAGGGTCTATCGTTTTGGCCTATATGAATCCCAGTGATGAGTTCCAGCAATGGGTCATGGATAAGATGTGGATCATGGTAAAGGATGAAGATGGCCATCCTTCGTTTTCTTTGGTTAATAAGGCAACCGATCAGGCCCTGAAGTATGGACTTGGAGAAGCTCAGACGTTTCCTCTCTTGAACCAGCCAGATATTCCTGAAGAAACACATGCATTTCAGATCCAAATCAAACTCTTGAGCAATATGATGATGCAATGGGTAAGCGCAATAGATCTCGTGCAGGATCTTCTGCAAAAACTTGAACGTCGGCTAGGGATCCCCTCCTCTTACCTCAGATTGCTATATCAGGGTAAGCAACTTATGAATCCCCTTCCTCTCTCCTCTTACAACATCCATAAGGACGCTTCTATTGTGGCATCCTTTCGTTTAAGAGGTGGTTCCAATAGGAAAACCTCCTCTGCACCTTCTTTCTCTTATAAAGATGCAATCCGCAAAGACGCTGCCCAACCACAGTCCTCTTCGAAAGTAGCTCAACCATTTGGGGCTTCAAAGCCTTTTTTGGTAGACAAATTAGAGGAAATTCCTTCCATTAATCTCTCTCGTCCTGAGATTGATGATAGCTACCAGATATTTGAAGAACCCGCACTCATATGCAGATTTAATGGGCTCTGGCCTCATACATCAGATCTATACCAATGTATCCATACCAATTGGTCTAAAAAAAGCAAGATCTGCTTATGTTCAAAAGGTTTATTCATTGTGGTTTTTGACTTCGATGAAGATTACTAGAAGGCCTTAACAGGAGGCCCTTGGTTCTGGGGTTCGGCTGGGCTTTTTCTCACCCCTTGGTTTCCAGACTTCGACCCTTCTACAGCTGTCATCACCAAGCTTCCCATTTGGGTCAGGTTCCCAAATCTTCCGACACATCTATGGCATACCGGTGTCTTCTTAGCCATTGGAGACACTTTAGGACGCTACCTGGCTATAGATTCTTCAAGAAGGGAAAGTGGACTATACACCTACGACAGAATTTGTGCAGAAATAGATATCAGCAAAGGACTGCCGGATCAGATTAATCTCAAGATTGGAGATTTCCACTGGACTCAAACCTTGGATTATGAGAATACAGCCTTCCGCTGCCACCATTGTCATCAAACAGGGCACCTCCAGAGTACATGTACCCAGTTCCTCGACAACAAGAAGAATCTGAATCGCAAAGCCAAATCCAAGAGCTGGAATCCCTGTGTGCCACCCCCTCCTATGGACGATACAGATTCCTCTAGCTTGGATGAGGAGGAAATTGAAGAAGATGGGCAGAATGATGAGATTCCACTGGATGCTCCCTCGGTCGGTCTGGTAGTCCCCTCTGCCCCTCAGTTCTCTCCGAAACATTCTCATTTATCTTCGTCCTCAGACTCTGATAAGGATATTCTGCCGCCTGAGTAGAATAGTCTTCAACTTGTTATGACTTAGCCAAACTCCTCTGGATGGGTCAAAGTAAGCAAGAAAAAATGAAAAAAATGTCGTGTGGCAGTAACTGCCCTCTCGGGGTAGATTTCTCTGCTTAGTTCTAACTTTTTGTATTCCCATGTACTCTATGGCCCTTTCCTTGATTGTCTCTAAGGAGCGAGGTAGATAGCCTATCTCCTACGGCTCCCATGCTTTTCTTCTTCGCTTGCATGCAAGCTTGATTGTACTATACATTTCTTATCTTAATAGAATTAGTCTTTATTCAGGAAAAAAAAAAAGGAAGAAGAAGAAAAGAAGAAAAAAAGAAGAGTATGTAAGGTCATTAAATACTTGGATTAAGATGTTGTTGTGTGAAAATTGGATAATGCCATTACCTTGATGTTTGGAGCTACATGAAGTGAAAGATTATTTAGAAATTGTGAAGAATCAGGTCTAGAACATAGCACATTGATTGGACCTCCTTCAAGTGACAATGAAGGGGTGGTGCAGACTATGTCGTGAAGTGTTTTTTAGCTAATAACGTAGGGTATTCCTAGAACACATCATCCATACACCGCATCTCCACCTCCACCTCCACCACATACACCCTCACCCACACCTCCACCTCCACCTCCACCACATACACCCTCACTCACACCTCCACCTCCACCTCCACTGCATACACCCTCACCCACAACTCCACCTCCACCTCCACTATTCAACATAGAGAATGCAATGAAGATGTTGATCTTCAAGGGGATAGGAAGTGAAGATCCAGAGTAGTTCTGGTTTGTTGTGAATGCTATATGGACAACCCAACAAATCACCGATGACAATATAAATAAGGTGCAGTTGGTTACCTCCTTGTAGGATTGTGCGCTAACATGGTACATTAAATATTGTTCTAATAATCCTCGGCATCATTAGCAGAGACTCAAACAACCCTAAACAAAGAATTTAGTAAGCCTAAATTTGAGGCGCAGTCAGTGATTGAATTTAAGGAGATCCTAATGAGAGTTGATGAGACACCTTAGGACTTTGATAGGAGATTGAAGTGCCAGATCAGGCAGGCTAACATGCAAATCTCATATACCCAACATTGCGACTGGTTTATTGCCTCGTTGTTTTCGCACTTAAGAATACCTCTGTCACAGAAGAAGATAACCACACAAGCAGAAGCGTAGGAGATCATGATGAGGCTACACACATCACCTATTAAGGATACAAACCTGGGCATACAACAGATTCATTCACAGCTAGAGATCCTGCACCTGGAATTACAGTCTTAAGAAAGAGAAGGAGACCAAGTTAGAAGCATACACAGAGGTTTGGTACTTGAAGTGCAAGGGCCATGAGCACGATAAAGATCATTGTCCATTATACACAAATTATATTATAGGAGGGGGGCTAGTCCCCCTAAAACCAACAACCCCTGCTGGGCCAAGCACATGAGATACGCCTTGGTGCACCATTTTTCAAGTCACTAGGAAACACGTGACGGATAACTACCACTTACTTCAGAAGTTCGTTCAGACACCCCAGCAATTGTTTTGAAATTTTTGTAAATATATAGGCTATGATGAGTGCCATTGTCAAAGTTATGAGCTAATCATGGAGAGAACCCCTACTTACCATATGCAAGCAGAAACTTGACCTCCAAATCAAGAACTAGTGGAGTGAGTGGAGGTTTTCAAGGCTAAGGACAAGGAAGAGGAGCGGGACCTAGTAGAGGACATGGTCAGATCATCTGCTACAACTGCAGAGAGCCAGGGAACTTCATGTGAGATTTCCCAAATCCTACAAACCCTTCATGTAAGTACTGTAGATAATTCGACCATGCCATAGAAGAATGTTTGGTGCTAATAGCTATGATGCAAGAGAATAAAACGCAGCCTCAGTAGCTAACGCAGAATTTAAAAATGATAAGGGCTGAGCCCCACAAGGAATATCAAAGCATTAATATTATACTGAGGAGTGGAGTGTTAACCAGCGCAGATAAAGGTAAACAACGAGAGGAAGATAGATAGCTCCGCAAGTCTCCTGAGAAAGAAGTAGCCTTTGACCTTAAGCGAGTCAAGGAAACATTTATGGAAGCAAAAAAGAGCTTCACTGAGGCCTCCACCTCAAGAAGCTAGTGGAAGAGACTAGAGACTAGTACAGCACAAGAGGTTGACCCTTCTGTACTTACTACTTTTTTGGAGACCTGCATGAATCTACTTCATGATAGCAAGGCTATGGAAGGATTGCAAGAATTAATAAATAAATGTGCCAGTAAAGAAAGGGTCCTTGATGAACATCACACCATAATAAATATTGGTAAGCATAAAGCACGAACATGAAGTGATATGCGGCTAACAATGCAGATAGGCGATTATGAGATGGACTAGGTAATTTTGGATGTAGGGTCTGATGCGAATGTTCTGGTTAAATAGACATGGGAAAGGATGGGGAGACCTACACTGTAGTGGTCTTTGATTAAGATTCGAATGACGAACCAACAGAAAATCATCCCCATAGGATGATTGTATGGAGTAAAGGTTGATATTGATGGTGTGAGAAAATTAATGGATTTTGAAGTTATAGAAATTATCGATGACAGTAATCCCTATCCCACACTCCTAGGAATCGATTGGGATATTGACATGAATGGGGTCATTAATCTGAAGAAGAGGACTATGTCATTTGAAAGGAAATCTCTAAGGGTTATAACGCCACTAGATCCTTTGGAAGGGGCACGTTATACTGAACTAGTCTGCGATTATGTAGAGAGTGATGAGGAGTTGGATCAGATATACAGAATTACATCACGCGATCAGGATTGGATCAATCCAATGGTGAAAGGACGGATCACGTCGGACCGGGAGAGTTCATGCACTTCTGACTCAGATGAGGAATTAGAGCACTGGCAAAACCACTTACATGAAGTATCCACATTTTGGTGCAATATGATGATAAAGTCACTACACTGTGTTTCATCAGAGGTACGAAAACTACCTTATTATGATTGTCTAACTGACGTAGATATTTTTCTAGATGAATTTGAGTGTGAAGTCCCTAAAGACCACTAGTTCCAAGCATTGGAGTTCATGTTGGGCACTAAGCCTACATGATGGTGGGGTACGCACAAGGATAGTTTTATAGGATGGAGGGATTACATGTGCATGATGAAGTTACGATTTGGGCATCCTAATACAAGAACGGCTGAGAAGTATCGTGGGAAGGATGATCCGTGTGATCACCTTGCAAAGTGGATTAAGGCATGGGGACAGAACCATAGCCTGAATGGGTGCATATATCTTGTCATACCTTGGATACAATACCCATGAATTAGTATCTCGAGACAGAACTCCACCACAACACCGCAGAATGGGATATATTGAGAGAAAGTTTCTTGTTAACCTTCAATTTTGAGGACGAGCTTGAAAGCATCGATGCAGCACTCCAAGAGATTAAAGTAGTTATCTTCAGGACACTGGAGGAACCTATGGAATGGTCCCAACCTAATTGGAGCACCCACCTACGCCACACATTGGAATGCTACAATGTGATCGCTGAAGAGGAGGAAGAAGATCCAAGAAATATCAATATTTCAGGAACATAAGGACAATGCATAGTAGAAGCACCCCTAGTAGACAACCCAGACATCTCTACACCTTTAAAAACATGATAGGTAAAAATTGGTACTGAGGCTAAACCGAAGTTCACAAAGGTTGGAGATTATTGGGATGACGTTATAGTAGATAAAGTTGAATTACTTTGCGAGTACCAGGACCTGTTTCCCACTAAATTTTCATATTTAAAGGGCATATTTGGAAATTTGGGTGTTATGCGAATCACATTGAAGCTAGATGCGAAACCTGTCAAGCAGAGGTCTGATCGTCTTAATTCGAAGTATAAGGAGAAGGTGCACCTAGAGTTGGATAAAATGCTGGTTGTTGGCATTATAGAACTTGTCAAAGAGTCCGATTAGGTGAGCCCAATGTTCATCCAAGAGAAGAAGCAAAAAGGCGAAATAAGGATTTGCCTAGATCTATGGAAGTTGAATGATGCATGTGTCCATCATCCATTCCCAACGGCATTTACCAACGAAGTGTTAGAAAATGTGTGAGGGTAGGAGGCCTATTCCTTTACTGATGGGTTTTCCAGGTATCATCAAATCAATATTGCACCAGAGGATATAAGCAAAACAACCTTTGCGATGGATTCGATTTGTTTTCAGTACACTTTTATTCCTTTTGGTTTAAAGAACACGCCTGCAATATTTTTCCGTGCAGTCATAGCAACGTTCAAAGAATTCATTCATAAGTTTCTGGAGGTATACTTTGATCATTGGACTATGTTTGGATTGGTCAAACTCCATGTAGCAAGTCTGCACCTAATCTTGGATACATGTCAAAGACACCAGATTGCGTTAAATCTGAAAAAAATGTATATTTTGTGTTCCTTTTGGGATATTGTTGGGTCATGTAGTTTGTAAGCAAGGGTTGATGGTGGACCCTACAAAGATTGTTGTGATTGTGAACTTGGAAGCCCCTAGAAACGTCAAGAAGCTGTGGACGTTGGGACATACAAGATATTATAGAAAATTTATTAAATCCTATGCTCAAATTACCACACCCATGGAAAAACTGTTGAAGAAGGATGCAACATTTTGTTGGGATGAGGAATGTTAGCACAACTTAGATTTGTTAAAAGAAAAGATGCTAACTGCACCAATATTGGTATTTCTCGATTGGAAGAAGGAGTTTCATGGACATGTGGATGCTTCTTTCATTGCACTGGGTGCAGTACTAACACAGGTAGGCGAAGGAGAACTCGACCATCCTATAGCCTTCGCAAGTTGGAAGTTGTCAAAGGTTGAGAAAAAATACTCAACGACAGAGTGCAAGGGGTTGGTCATGGTCTAAGCACTACAAAAATTAGGCATTATTTATTAGGGGGACATTTCAATATGTATACAGATGATTTTGCCTTAAAGTACCTAGTCAACAAGCCTGTGTTGGGGGGGGCGATATTTGCAGGTGGTTGTTATTATTTCATGAGTGCAATTTTGAAGTGATTGTGAGGCCGAGGAGGTTGAATTTCGAACCTGACCATCTGTCATGGATTGAAATAGGTGAAGAACCTAGTCATTTGGAGGAAGGGTTGCTAGATGCGCAACTCTTTATAGTACGTGTAGCTGATGACCACTTTGATGACATTATTAAATTCATAACTACATGGATGGCAACTGAAGGATATACAAATCAACAAAAGAATGAACTGATAGTTCGCGCAACTGATTTCTCAGTCATTGTAGGACATTTGTACAAAATGGGGGTAGATGAAATACTACAGAGATATGTGTTGGAATTTGAGTGTGATATTATTCTTGCTAAAGCTCATGGGGGAGCTGCGGGAGGCCATTATGCAGGAAAAGGAACCATGTAGAAGATTTTGCGCATAGGATTATGGTGACCAACATTGCACAAGGACTCCAAAGCATACTAGAAGGTGTGCGATGCATGTCATAGGACCGACAGACCATCATGAAGGGATGAACTACTGCTACATCCTCAGGTATCTTTGTAGGAATTTGAGAAATGGGCAATTGACTTTATTTGGCCAATTTATCCACTTGGAAAGAAAATGAGCGTGCACTACATTATCACTGCGACAGAGTATTTGACCCGATGGCGGAAGCATAGCCAGTTAAGGATTGTATACGGGCAACGACAAAAAAATTCTTGTTTGAGGATGTCTTAACATGGTTTGGATGCTCAAAAGTTTTAATGAGTGATAGAGGAATGCACTTTCTGAACAACATGATCAGCGCACTGACAAATGAATTCTAGGTCTACCATGAGAAGAGCACACTATATCACCCATAGGAAAATGGAAATGTCGAATCTTTTAACAAAATTTTGGAGAACGTGTTGACAAAGGTATGTAATGCGCATCAAAATGACTGGGATGTGCGCGTCTACCATGAGAAGAGCACACTATATCACCCACAGGAAAATGGAAATGTCGAAGCTTTTAACAAAATTTTGGAGAACGTGTTGACAAAGGTATGTAATGCGCATTAGAATCACTGGGATGTGCGCGTACCTGTAGTTTTATGGGCCTATAGGACAACTTGTAAGAAGATGATAGGACAAATTCCACCTAGATTGGTCTATGGCATTGAAGTGGTGATGCCTATGGAGTATATTGTACCTAGTCTGTGCATAACAACTTTGATGGATATGGCAGATTGTGAGGCCTTGGAGCAATGTCTCACATAGCTAATGGTGTTAGATGAAGATAGATTTCTGGTAGTATTCCCCAACAAGTACAGAAGAAACCGGAAAAAGCATGGCATGATTGCCATATCAAGCTTTGTATTTTCAAGGTAAATGATCTTGTGTTGTTATATGATAGCAAGTTCAACAAATT
Organism: Pinus taeda; assembly: GCA_000404065.3. Taxonomy (NCBI): domain Eukaryota; kingdom Viridiplantae; phylum Streptophyta; class Pinopsida; order Pinales; family Pinaceae; genus Pinus; species Pinus taeda. Next base: position 67,557 of record APFE030709778.1, read on the forward strand.
TCTGAGTAAATTTCATATGCATTGGTTAGGACACTATATAGTCAAGGAACTTACAATGGGTGGTTCAGTTCAGCTTGCGAAGCTAAATGGTGAACCTTTTATGTGAAAAGTGAATGGGAGCCAATTGAAGTTGTATGCAGGGGACCCGATGCAATGAATATATGGCATAAGGATAGTCTTAATGCTTCAGGCAGTTGCAAGGGAGCGTGGGACTCTAAACTACACTGCCCAACTAGGAGGAGGCGACAGTGAGGAGAAAATAAATCCTTTCATCTTGAAGAGGTGAGCGCACAGAAATAAAAGGGTGCACAATGAAAGAAACAAAAGTTTGATAAGCAAACACATATTGATCCCATGGTGCTAACAGAGGGCAATCTCAATGAGATCAGGGACAAGATACGAGACACAATGGTGAAGGTGTTGCAGCAATTTGAGAAGCAATACATGCAGATGCTAAGGAGCATCCAGAAGGATCTACGCGAGCTATAGATCCAAGTGAAGAAGATTCAAGTGGATGTCGGGAAGGTGAGTGACATGCAAGTGAGCCTGACGTAGGGAAGTAGCGCAGTCACATAGATTGAATGGAATCTATATCTTAGAGTCTTTCCTTTACCAAAGGGGTCAGTTTGTGTTGAATCAGATGAGGATCGTGCTATTCTCAGCACAATGAAGGATATGGGGCTAAACCTTGCCACACTGCCACTTCATACTCTTCACACGTTGCATCAGGGAGTCTCAGACGAGTTGAAAATTAGAGAGGAGTGCACACTCACTGTCATTAGTGAGTTTAAAGTAAAAAACGAGTAGATTTTTGCAGAAAAATCAGGCTTTGAAGGATAAGGAGGAAATATAGACACAACGCCAAAACCTGGTAATAGCAATTGAGCAGGCCTACAAGTCTGTGCCTAAGCTGAATATACCAAAGGATGCAGAGGCCTCATCTAAAGTGAGGAAATTGGATGTTGCATACGTGCTTTAAAGGAGAAAGCCGATAAGGTGACTTTTGATTTTTGGATGCAAATAGCTGAGTTGCAGTTGAAGTTGCAACAAACCACACTGCCAGAGGTTCAAGAACAAAGAATGATAGATATAAAAGAGTCCATGGGTCAACTTGATCTAGATTTAAATAGGAATGCAACAAATTACAAATATAACCATAAATACAAAGATGCAGTAGAAACAACACTTCATTTCATTAATATCAAACACTGAAATATGCTTACAAAAGGAATGAAAATAAGACTAGCTCGGACGATGGTAGCTTATCTCTGAGAAGAGATGTGGCAGCTACATGCCTCTAAATTGTGTTACAACAAGGATCAAAGGCCTATTTATTATTGAGAAATAATGGAAAACCCTAAACATCCAAAAACCTGACCCTAGGATATGAAGTGCCAAATGGGCCCTGTTTGGGTAAATTGGTACATCAACTTCCTGGGGTTGCAACTTTGGCATATGATCTCCGTTTGATGCGCACAATACCTCGTTAGAAAGATCTATTTGAGGAATACAACTTTTGAATGAAAAACATGAGTGTATGACTAATGTTGGTCCCAATTTTCCCAAAAAAGTCTTTTAGGGCCTCAAAATGGCTTCGAAAGTTCGGGACTCGAAAAACTGCCAAAAATAGTAAATTGTGCTGCGAATAAGGAAACTGAAAAACTGAGAGAAACAACGGTGGGGGTCCAAGTGGAATAGGCGGGTGGCCACTAATATCCACCTAGATCATTCCTCCCCCCTTAGGAAGAAATCATCCCCATTGCGTTGAGTTCCTCCATGAGATGAGGAAACTTTTGCTAAACTTGGTCCTTGGTGAGCCACTTGCCCTGGTGAAGGAGTTGGCCTATTTTGACAACTCAATATAGTTGGATCCTTTGTTGTCAGGTGTTCTTGATCTACATTTCCATGATCTAATGAGTTGTGGCTTGTTCCATGCAATCTGGATTTAACTTTGTAGGCGTGAGTTGTTCTGCAATGTTTGATGTGTCCAACAATGGTAGGAAGTATGGTCGAAGGAAGTCCACAGTGAACACTAGGTGCAAGCCAAGGAATGGGGGAATGCTGAGCTCAAATGAATTGTCTCCCACAACCTTGGTAATGGTGTAAGGACTATATCGGAGTGGTATGAGTTTCTGGTAGGCTCTGGTAAGGCATTCTTTCTACAAATGCAATCAGACTTTGTTGCTGACCTAAAACTTGTGTGGCACTTGATGTTGATCATGTTGCTACTTGTACTTGGCATTTGATTTCTCCAAAATGTCGTGGACCTACTGGCAGATATGTTGGATGTGCCCAATGAAGCTATTTGCCTTATCAGCTTTGGACTGGACATGAGACGAATTTGCTTGAGTAGCTGCAAACAACATGACCACATCAATGGGACATAGTGCCTAGAATCCCAAGCCCACTTGAAAAGGGTTATGGCCAGTCGAGATGTGGGAGCCTGGTTCTAACTGTGCTAGACATAAGGGGGGCTCTCATCCCATGTGCATGGATTCTTTGAGTTGTACATGCACAAAATGTGTACGATCATCCTTTTGACAACCTCTGTCCAGCCATCATTTTGGGGATGGAAAGATGTGGACTTAGTGAGTTTGGTGTCCAACATCAACTGGAGCCTAGAAAAAAATGTACTGAGGAACCTGCTGTCCCGATCTGAGATGATAGACTGTGGGACCACAAAGTGTACCCACACTCGTTCAAAGAAGAGTTTCACAGTGGCTTCGACTGTGATATTCGGCTTGCAGGCCATTATAATGGCCATCTTCGAGAATCTGTCAATGACCACAAAAACATAATCCTTTCCATGCTTAGTAGAAGGAAGGTCCAACATGTAATCCATGGAGATGGATTCCCATGGTCCATTAGGGGTACGCAGTGGAATATAGAGGCCTTGCTTCTTGACGGCTAGTTTGGAAATGGCACAAGCAGTGCAGGATCTGATGTACTTCCGACATCTTGTCGAAGATTCCGCCAATAGAAATACTTCTGTAGTACTGCAACTATTTTCTCAGCCCTGAAATGGCCAGCGACCTGACTGTAGTGTGCTTCCCAAATCATCTTGGTACACTCACTTGAAGGAGCACAAAGGTGTCCTAGGTGGCATAATAGGGCATCCTGAAGGTGAAAATATAGAAGTTGCTAACCCTTCAAGATCATCTAGTATGTGTGGCTGAATTCTAGGTCACTTTTGTAGAGAACTGGCCAATCAGAAGTCTCGTGCCCACAAGAGTTGAGCACGGTGGTTAACTCCATGATCGGTGGTCAGCTAAGGCAATCTGAAAAATTATTCGTACTTCCCTTCTTATACTTGATATTCAAATGGAACTATTGTAGGTAGGTGGACCACTTTTTATGGAAATCATTCTGCAACTTCCCTTGCATCTGTATGAACTGAAAGGGTCGGTGGTCTTTGTGGATGCCTATTTCCTTCCCCAAAATGTAACACTTCCATTATCGATAGACTTGCACAATGGAATACATCAAGTGGGATACTTCTAGAGTGTGTCTGAAAGTCTCTCACTATGATATATCATTGGATGCCCCTGTTGAGTAAGGACTTCCCCAATAGCATAGTTAGAGGCATATGTCTCGATCTCAAATGGTTATTGCAAGTATGGTAAAATGAGCACTAGTGTAGAGAAGAGGTGATGTTTCAACTCTGTGAATGCCTTCTGTTGAGATTGAGACCAAAATAATTTTTCTTTCACTCCTCCCTTGGTGACTTGACTCAAGGGCCAAGTGATATGAGAGAATCCCAACATGAACCTGCAGTAGAAATTGGTAAGACCCAGAAAGTTGTGGAGCTCCGTCAGAGTGGTTGAGGATGGGAAATACCGAATGACTTGGATCTTGTCTGGATCCTCATGCACCCCTCGTTCATAAATAATGTATCCCAGATACTGAACTTGGGTCATGCCAAAAGTTCATTTCTCGAAATTGGCACACAAGTTGTGTTTTCGCAGTGTTTGGAGAACCTATCGAATGTGGTGGAGGTGCTCTTCCCAACTCTAGCTGAAGATCAGGATGTCATCCAAGTATACCACTACAAATGAGTTGGTGAATGGCCACAAGATGTCATCCATCAACCTCATGAAGGTTGCAGGAGCATTCGTCAACCCAAAAGGCATAACCAACCATTTGAAAAGGCCCTCCTTGGCTTTGAAGGCAGTCTTCCACACATCGGAGGGTTCGATTGGTACTTGGTGATATCTAGACTTCAAGTTGATCTTGATGAAATATTTTCCACCCTTGAGTTGGTTTAGAAGGTCATCAATCCATGGGATCAGGTACCTATTCCGAATAATTATCTTTTTCAACACCCGATAGTTAATACATAGTCTCCAAGTCCCATCCTTCTTCTGTACCAACACGATCGGGCTCCCGTAGGGACACGAACTTGGCTGGATGTGACCCTTTTGTAGTAGCTCCTAAATCTACCTCTTGATTTTGTCATTCTCTAGAAAGGAGTGCTGATAGATTGGTCCATTAAGCAACGACACATCTGGGGTCAGATCGATGGAGTGCTTGACTTGACAGTGCAGAGGCACCCCTACAGGGGAGGTGAAGATGTCCTCGTACTCCTCCATGACCTTTTCCATCTATTTCTTTCATATAGAGGGGCCCTATCTGGAGGTCGTGGCCACCATCTTCTTCTTTCCCTGAGGGCATATCATCAGGAAAACAAATTTCCCAGTTTTGGAAATGAGGTTACTGCATTGGTTTGCAGTAACCAAAGAGATGGTGGTAAGCAGTACTACCTCTGGTATCTTGTACAACTTATTTCCCAAAGTAACAATAATAGTGCGAAGCCTTAACTCATACACAACATGTCACTTCCACAAGTATATTTTGCCTAATAATACATCCCAAACATCAAGGGGAGCAATGTCACACAATACCTCATTCATGAAGGGCTTGATGCTGTATGGGAGGTAGCACTGCTGGCTCACGTGAAGATCCCATCCTTGGTGAAGCCATCTGATGGTGTATGTTTTTGGGTGTGTTGTGGTCAGTAATTCCAATTTCTTTACGACCTCTGCCGAAATGAGGTTCTTTTGGCTCCTGCTATCGACAAGGAATTGTAGCGAGGAGCCCTTTACCCACATCTGGGAGTGGAAGAGATGCTCCTCCTCCTATGGATATTTAGGTTCCTCCTTCTGGATCTTCGTGGTGGAAATGGTGGCATTGGGCTCTGCATCAATAATATGCTTCCCTGTTTCATTCCCCTTGTGAGGTTCTAACTCTGAGTTGGAACATGCATCTGATTCAGAAGCCTTAAGCTCAGCCACCAGTGACTGCTTGGCCGACTCCCACTTTTGTTGTGAATGGAGCTCTTATGGAACTCACACCACATTCCCATGTCCTTCTTCAGCTTCACGGTGTTGTTCTTTTCTTGCGGATTTGGCGGGTTGTCTTGGGCTACCCCACCTTGGCTTTTCCCTTTGTTCTATGGTTTTGGGGAACCTTTCCCTGCTTCAGATTCGTAGGTCAAAATTCTCGCTTCTTCTGTTTAAACGTCTGCTTGATCTTGATGGTGTATCGGTACGCCATGCTGAGCGAGGAGATGTCTAGGAACTACATCTCATACTGGATGTACCTGTGTAGGTAGCTGCAGTACTTGAGCACTAAATGTTTCTCAAATCCTTGATACCCAACTTCATGTGAAGGGTATGAAAAACATTGGTAAACTCTGGCACATCTTGTTCCCTTCCTTGCCGCAGCATTGTCCACTTTATGTATTTATCCTCATAGCTCCCGACAGGGTAGTACTGCTCCTTGATGGCATCCCGAAATGAATTCCAAGAGGGTGCGACTGAAAAAAGTGAGGTCATACTTTCATCCTTCTACTCATAGTAGGTTTCCCACCAGTCCTTGACATGGGGGGCGGCTTTGAGAAGAGCAAAAGTAATATTTTCTTGGCTGGAAAAATCATGAATAGAAAAATATCCTTCTAGTAGATTTAACCATTTATCTACTGCGTCTACATCTATTCGACCCTCAAATATGGGAATGTCAAAGTTTATTTGTACCTTTAGAGGAGTGGAGCATCCAGAGTGGCTGTGATGTGGATGCCCCACCAGTGGGTAACCATTGAAAGATTTGGGTAAAGTTATCCATCATTGCATTCTTTTGTTTCTCGAGGGGCTCCTCGGGAAATGTTTTGATAGGATCTCCTGCCCCCTTATCTTTCTTTTCTGCCCCCATGAGTAGCCGTCGTGGTTTGTGAGGCTGATATTGCAAAGGTTCAACCAGATCGAGCCCTAAATCCTTATATCCCAACCTCGTTGGGGACATGCAAAGAAAAACAGAGAAAGAGAAAACTGCTCTGATACCACTAATCCAGATTTAAACAAGAACGCAACAAATTATAGTTATAACCATAAATACAAAGATGTAGTAGAAACAACACTTCATTTCACTAATGTCAAATACTGAAATATGCTTACAAAAGGAATGGAAATAAGACTAGATCAGGCGATGGTAGCTTATATCTGAGAAGAGATATGGTGGCTACATGCCTCTAAACTATGTTACAATGAGGCTCAAAGGCCTATTTAAAACTGAAAGAAACAATGGTGGGGGTTGAAGTGGAATAGGCGGGTGGCCACCAATATCCAGCTAGATCACAACTAGATGTCACAGTTCAGGGTTGCAACCAACTCTTCACTCAGGAAATGGGCCTATGGGATATACTGCAGGAAGATCCTACGCTGCAACAGTTGAACATAGAGATCAGGGAAGCACAACAACAATATGATGAGATTAGTATGACAACAAGGATGTTGGCATCAGTCTAGTGCTTCATGCCCTTGTAGGAAGGCAAGGAAAAGTTGATACATATATAGGAGTTGCAGAAAAAGAAATCCTTGCTCAGAGACCAGCTTTAGCCTTAGACTGAGGAAGCCAACCAACTTTCACAGAAAATTCATGAGAAGTTGAAGGCCATGTAGTAGTCTCAGAGGACTACGCAACTTGCAGTAGAGGGGCCAACCATAGAGAAACTGGTCTAGGAGGTACATCAAACAACAAAACAAAGTACCATGAAGATCCAGGCATTGACTAAGGCATTCAATGAACTCCGCCACAAAGTAGAACAACCAGCTAAGTGACTCAAGGGCGAGTCACGATCTTTGTGTTGGGGGCCTATTGGGATGGGGTACCCAGGGGTAGAATTGAATTGACTTAGTCATTTTTTGTAAAGGATTTTGTAAAAGATGTAAAGTCTCTGCAAAGTGTGGATGTGGAGCGTACAGATAGATAAAGTCAAAGGGGTCTTAGCCCCTTTTTATAGTTGGTTTTTGGATTCTCCCATGGTCCATGAACCATGGTATTTTATTAAGGAAAAATATAAATACTCGATTCATAGCAAGTCTTAGAAAAGAAATAACTTTGGAAAGATAAGAATGGATGATTGAATGATTGTTGTAAGGGTTTGATAGACAGGAAGGTTTGCTCCATTCTGTAGCGAAGGAAAGGCTTCGCAGCTGAGTGCGCAGAGGCTTGGATAGAGTTCGCAGTTTAGTGCGTGGACCCCTGCAGCTATGTGCGTACGGTAGAAGAGTCTGTAATCAGAGAACTAAAGATCAATAAAGAAGGATTTTTTAAGAATTACTATGTATTTCCATGAAATCTGTTTATGTTATATTTTGCTGATTGAATGATATGTTTATGAAATAATGACTAAATACTACGTGAATGTACTGGATATGTCTTATTAATGCATGTGATGAATAATTTTCTAGTTTCACGAATTTAGAAGATATTTCCTTTATGTTTTTTGATGAATTAAGTAGATCTATGTGAAATTCGATCTAGGGTCATGTGTAGATGTGCGAAAGTATGTAGATTGATTATTTTAGGTCCACAATTGCTGATCGCAGGCCTTCGCGAAGGTCTGGAATCCGGTTAACCTAGTTACAGTAAAAGAGCCCTGGAAGACTATTGATCTGCATGGAAGTAGACCTAAGGCACTGGAAGACATCACACTAATCTTTGGATGGAGAAACTTGGTTCTTGCATCCCCCAATACTGCTTCGGGTGAGACTGTAGCTTGCGCTATGCAGGTTGTTACCGAAAGGGCCAGTAGTGCAGGGTTTTGTTGGTTGGCGCAACTAACTTTTAACTTGGGTTAGGACCCCCTAAGCCAACACTTGCCCATGGGTGGAAAGGTGTGCCACACCCACTACTTTTATCAAATCCATGTGCTTACCTTTTCGATGAATACCATTTTTCAACAAACCTCGAAAGCTTCTTGCGGATGTGTCTTCATCTACACCGAGCTCCTTATAAAGAGCAAGAAAATATTGAAACTTGATGTTTTATATAGATCTTTCCAAGTAATATTGTTCCAACCATTTAACGATTGGATTGTAAAATTCATGATGGCCCTCTTGAAAACCATGAAATCTTGAAAAAGGTGAATTTTCGATTAGCGAAACGGGATCACGATGGGAATTTTGTGAGGGAAAATATATTTGATCATACTCAGTGGTCATGCAAAGACAATGAGGACTTTCCATAGCCATCAGTGAAGGATGAAGTGCCTTTTCTACTTGACAAATATATAAAGAGAAAAATGTTGAAAAATGAAGATCAAGGGGTGTGAAACAACTATCATTGGATGTGCTGATGGGAAAATTATAAGATGAATGACAATCAACAAAGACATAGAAATGATCAAATGAGCTAATTAAAGAATTAGATTCCTGGTTTGCAATAAATGAAGAAAAATCAATTTGAACAGTCTTGTGAATACTCTAAACAATCAAACCATGTTCCTAATGAGCCAAATATGATAGACCATTTTTGTGGAATTGGTGATAAATTTTACAGGCATCGTAGTCATCAAAATTGTTTCAAATGAATGCCAACACCACAAATGCATGAGACCAGTTGGGACATGGTGAATGAAGAAGAACTTGATTCGTGTGAAAACTTGTGCATTCATTATCACTAAAGAATATTTCTGGTGCGATGAGAGGACAAATTTGCAATATAAAATTTACAAGAGGTTCGAGGAGATGACCATCAAGGGATAAATTTGATAAGTATGATTCCTTTGGGAAAAGATATTCCTTGCGATAATCAACTTCGTAATTCCATGACTTTATGAGAGACTCACATTCCCAAATTGAGTTTGATGTGAGAGATTTGAATGAATATGAATAAAATGCAACAGATTCTTGAAGTCAATCATAAGTAAAATAATGAAAATTTGAAAGGTCACACCCGAAATACCAAAAACTTTCCACACGAGAATTCACATTGAGTGAAACCATGCAGATAGACAGATTGTGAAACAATTGTCATTGGATTATTGTTGTAAGGGTTTGATGGACAGGAAAAGTTGATTCACCCTACCCATCGAACTTAAATTCATATAGGTCATGAATAACTTCAACAGAGATGGTACAATTAATCTCTTTAGAAAAAACATCCTGGGATTATGATTTGGGGAAGAGCCATTTTAAATAAGAGATTCAAACCAAACTCATCGGGCACAACCTGTCATCTCGCCCTTCTTATAATGCTATTTTGTTGGCAGTGCTGGAAATCTGTCAACTAAGGGGATCTCCCCGATATGAAGTCTAAAACAGACCTCACACCATTTGGTGTAGGAGTCCCATCGGGTAAAAAGGCATGATTTCCAAATCCTCAAAGGTCTTCCTTGGCTCTTATAACAATAGAGTGATGCAATGGTGTGTTCGATCAGCAAGGTGAGTGTGCCTAGTGAGTGTGTAACACAACTGTGTCTAGGTTCTCTTACTGCAAAAAGGCGTAGAAAATTGAGCCTCTAAGTGAGAGATAATAGTACCACCTAGGAAGAGACACACATGAACCAGAAGGACCTATCCAACATCAAGCGGAATAGTCCATAGTGGATGCAACAATCGATACAACCAATGAACAAGGGAAAATATGTCTAACATCCAGCGAAATAGTACACAACAGATGTGACAGTCGTTATGACCGATGAGTAAAGAAAGGTCTGTCTAGTATCGCTCAAAATAGTCCACAAGGATGAGACAACAGTAACAACCATTACAAGACATTCCCAACAAGATAAGCACTAAAATAACAGAAATAGTTCAACCATCTTAGTACATTTGAAAGCAAATGTGAAATAAAAACGTTCACAAAATAGACTTAAAAACATTCATAAGTCATGCATGAAGAATGTGCTAGCCTTAAAAGGCTTCTACAGTTAAGAAAAAGTTCCAAGACACATGTTTACATTGTACATCACTAGCCCCTATAGTGGGACATTGGAGCCACTCCTTGCTCCTCAAAGAACTAGCTGGTCTGTCTAATGCCTTGCAGGAGGAGCTAAGGTGAAAAGTCCCTTGCTCATGCAATGAGGGAGGTAGATATAAAAAGGGTGATGCTTCCTCCTTGTAACTCTTTGACTACCCTCATGACTGTTGAGAAATGGCAACAAGGAATTCCATTTTAATTTTTCCTTGAATTAAAATTGAATTCTATTCTTATAACAAGTTGTAAATAGTTAATTAAGTTGAATTAAGTTAATTATATTAGGAATTTCGAATTGGAAGTCTCTCTATAGTCATGTATATTTTCTCCCTATATTTTAGGGGTCCAAGATGAGTTTATTTGAGTTTTAATTAGATAACTCAGTTTGAATGAGTTATAGATAGTTAAACTAGTTCTAACTATTTGTGGAACTAGTAGAGGTCTAGTAGTGAGTTGGTGCAATGGTGCATCCTCAGTGCTACTCCAGCTAACTGAATATTCCTTCACACTCATGCATTTCATTTCAGAGAAAGACCCAATTGAGACTAGAGTGCATGGACAATACATTATCAGTTGTATGATGATTCGAGTTATACAGGTCATGCATGTAATCAGAGAAGGACCTACTTTTGGATTACACTGTTATGGAGGAAGGATTTCCCAATTAAATGTGTTGATCCTCATAGGAATTGTGCAAGGAAATAGGGGTTTGGATGACAACAAAACTTGGCTAAGTGTTTTTCATTGCGGGTTTGTGAGGCAGAGAGTTGATCATACTTGTTCAGGAATTGTTCTTGTGAGAAAAAGCCTTGTATTATCACTCAAATTTATGATTAATGCAATAGATAGTAGGAGTTTTGAGTAGTGGCTTTCCCTAGAGAAACAATTGTGTTATGTGTATTTTATTATCTTCCTCTTGTTGATTATTGTTTTCATCAATCTATTGGTTTCCACTGTTTAAAGACTACAGTAGAGTCTTGTCTTGTGTTTTGGTACATTACATGAGTTGTGAATCTACAAGAAAAACTACATGGTATCGGTGCTGAAGATAGTATAATAGAGGATATTTCAAAGTTTTGAGTTTCGGGTTACAGGTGAAATTAGAATTTTCAATACATACTTTAGGATTGTAAAATGGCTTTCTACTATTTGAGGCCTGAGTATGCCTTGGAAGGAAACTTGAATTATATAGCCTAGAAGGATAGGATGGAGGTTGTGCTGGAGGATAATGGCCTTAAGGAATTCATTGATCAAGACATTCCTATGCCAACAACATTAGATGCACAAAATCTGGCTGAATGGAAGAAGTGTGTGGCGAAGGTGATGTAGATAATCCTTGAGGGAGTTTGAGACCACATTGTCTTGAGCCTCCATGGGAAGGAAACTCTATATTCTATGTGGAAAGAATTGACGAACCTATTCCAGAATAGAAGTGACCATAGGAAGTTGGCATTGAAAGACAAACTTTGAAAAATCAAGATGGAGAAAGGTGATACCATTCCAAAATACTTGACCAAGTTCAATCACTATTGTGATGAGCTTGGAAGTGTTGGAATAATCATTGTCGAGGATGATATGGTGAGCCTAGCTCTCCTAGGCCTTCCCATGAGTTGGAATAACTATCATGACTCTATCAATGGGAGGGATGAGCTATGAGATTGGGAACAAGTGTGGCCGGATTTGATGTAGGAGGAGATAATAAGGAACACCAGAGATGGTTCCTCATCAAAGACTGATGATGAGGAAACCTGTGCCTTAGCGGTAAGGCAAGGAAGGGGAAACATAAGGCGTCCCATTACAAATTTGATTCTTCTCATGGAGGAAAGAGGAAATACATGTTGAAATTTAAGTGTTTTCATTGCCATGAGATGGGACATTTTTCTACAAACTATCCACTCAAGAAGTCCAAGAAGAAGTCCTCACGAGGAGCGGTGGGTGAGGCTTTGGCCTCTTAATTTGAGTTGGACTTTACTATCATTGCATGCATGGTGTCATCAATGATGGGTAGTGTATGGTACCTTGACAGTGGAGCTTAATTCCACATTAATGTTGACAAGGAGTTTTTTAGTGACGTGGAGGAGAAGGATCTCCATATTCATATCGAGATGGGTGATGACGGGAGGTATAAGCTACTGGATTGGGCACTGTTACTTTTTAGAGGGAGCAGGGTTCTCCTCTCACCTTGAGAGATGTTATTTATGTGCCTAGGTTGAAGAAGAACTTAGTATCAGTGGTAATGTTGGAGGATAGAGACTATGATGTGGTCTTTGGAAAAGGGCATTCCTTCGACACATAGGCACGGGTCAAGTAAAGAAGATAGGGATTAGAGTTAAGAATATCTATAAGTTGAAGGTAGAGGATTGTGTTGCTTTGAGCACAAAAGCAGAGAAGGTGTAGAGCCGAGATGTTGGCGAGTTGTGGCATAGGTGATTGGGTCACTTGCATCATGGGACTTTGAAAATCATGCAACAGATTTCTACTAGTCTTCCCAAAGGTATGCTAGAACAAGTTGATACATGCCATGGGTGTACTTTGGGAAATACACTAAGGCTTCCTTTCACGATAGAGATAGTCAAGCATAGGTGATTCTAGAGAGAGTCCATTCATATGTGTCTATACCATTCTCCACAACATCCATGACCAAACACATATTATGTTATATTTGTTGACGACTTTTCTCGTAAACGCTGGATACTTTTCATGCAGAAGAAGGATAAAAATTTCACAAAGTTTTGTGAATTTAAATCATTGGTTGAGAAAGAGTCTGGAAATAAGGTTAAAACTCTAAGGAGTGATAATGGTGGTGAGTATGTCTAAAATGAGTTTAATAATTTCTGTGTAGCAGAAGGGATTAAGTGAGAGTTGACGACACCCCATAAAGCACAACAAAATGGGGTGGCTTAAAGGAAGAACATAAGCATTGTAGGGGTATAACGAGAAATTTTGCATGACTAGGGCCTACCACTACACTTGTGGGTTGAGGAATGCAACACAACTATTTATTTGTAGAATAGAAGTCTGCATAGGTTACTTGGGATGAAAACACTATAGGAGGATTTCTTTGGTAAGAGACCAATGTTAGTCACTTGAGGATTTTTGGGTCATTGGTATATTGCCATGTGACAAAAGATGCACGGAAGAAGCTTGAGATGACAACAAAGGTGGGGTTAGTTGTGGGGTACACTGATGCACCTCACAACTATCAGGTGTACTTGTCGACCAACAGGATGAAAATGGTTTGCAAGGATGTCAGCTTTGATGAGAAGAAGGCCATGATAGTTTCCCTTGAGAGGGAGCTTCAACTACATGTGGTTGAGGAGATTTTAGCTCCTAAGATTGAGGAGCCTCATATTGATGTGGAGCAGCCACATGCATAGGATCTAGGAGTGGAGACATCCACCTAGGCAAAGTCTTCCAAAGATAAGCACACCAAAAAGGCTGACAAGTTATTACATGATGCATAGGAGAATGTGGGAGCACCCACGTCTTAGCGCAGGAAGAGGAGATCACCTGAGATGTACACTAGATACATGGCTCTTATCAGTGGATGTGTTGAGACAGATCCATCTTCCTATGAGGAGGCAATGCAACAACTGGTTTAGGTTGATGCCATTATAGTGGAGGAGTATGAATCCATAGCTCGTAACAATGTTTGTGATGTGGTCCTATACTAGAGGAAAAGTTAGTGGTGAGCTCTCAATGGCTTCACAAGGTAAAGAAATATGTAGATGGTAGTGGAGAAGCATAAGGCTAGGTTTGTGGCCCATGTCTTTTCACAGGTAGCAAGGATTGAATACGATGAGACATTTTCTCTTGTTGCAAGGTACTCATGATCAAATATATATATTGGCATTATTAGCGCAGATGAGTTGGAGGATACATCAAATGGATGTAAAGACAACCTTCCTTAATGGTATGATTGAGGAATAATTGTACATAGAACATTCTGAAGGTTTTCAGACCTTTGACCATAAGTTGCGTGTGTGCCATCTCAAGAGAGCATGGTATGGGCTGAAGCAAGCACCCCGTGCTTAGTATGCTAAGATCGATAACTACTTCATCAGGTTGGGATTCACCAAGAGTGAAGCAAATGTGAGCTTGTACCACATAATGGTGGAAGGTAAATGTCGATCATTTGGTTATATGTCGATGATTTGATTTTGATAGGTGATGGTCATATGATCAAGTCTTGCAAGGAGGAAATTGCAAGAGAGTTTGAGATGAAGTACATGGGGCTCATGCATTATTTTATGGGCATGGAAGTATGGTAGGGTTATGGGGAACTCTTTGTGTGTTAGGGAAAGTATGCCAAAGAGATACTCAGGAGGTTACACATGGAGAGTATTAAACCCATGGAGACTTTTTTAGCAGGTAATTAGAGGAAGGAGGATGCTACTTCAGGGGAAGTAGTGGAAGCTAATATTTATAGGCAACTTGTGGGTTCACTCAAGTATTTGGTGAATGTACAATCAGATATGTGCTATGCAATTAGCTAGATTAGTCAAGAAATGGTTAGGCCTACCAAGTTGTATTGGAAGGCGACAAGGCATGTATTCAGATACCTCAAGGGAACTACTCAATATGGATTGTGGTACAGATGGATAGAGGGAGTGAAGCTTCAAGGTTTCACCAATGCTGATTGGCCAGGGAGTCCAGTTGATAGAAAGAGCACATCGGGAGGGATCTTCAGTATTGGGTCAACAACAGTTTCTTGGTATGGTAGGAAATAAAGATTAGTTACACTCAATTCGGTAGAGATGGAGTACATGGTTGCAAGTTAGGTAACATGTGAGGCCATCTGAAGGAGGAATATTTTGGTTGGCTTGTTTTCTCAGTAGATGGATCCAACTACAATTTACTACGATAATTAGAGTTGTATCAAACTCACTGAAAATCCAGTTTTTCATGATTGGTTCAAGAATATAGATATTTGATATCATCATCTTCTAGATTATGTATTGAGGTGAATTATGTTGTTGGAGTACATTCCCAAGGAGGAGAAAGATACTGACATTTTGACAAAGGCATTGTCAATATGTAAATTCATGTTTCATAAAGATAGGATCAGGGTAGCTGATAATCCCTTTCTTGTTGAGAGGGAGTGTTGAGAAATGACAACAAGAAATTCCAGTTTAATTTTATCTTGAAATAAATTGTGAATTGAAATCGAATTCTATTCTCATAACAACTTGTAAATAGATAATTAAGTTTAATTAACTTAACTATCTTAGGAATTTCAAGTTGGAAGTATTTTTGTATTCATGTATATGTTTTCCCTAAATTTTAGGGGTCCAAGATGAGTTTATTTGAGTTGTAATTAGATAACTTAGTTTGATTGAGTTATAGATAGTTAAACTAGTTCTAACTGTTTGTGGAACTAGTAGAGGTCTAGTAGTGAGTTGGTGCATGGGTGAATCCTTAGTGCTACTCCAAGTAACTAAAGATTCCCTCATGGGGAACACATGCATGTCATCTCAGAGAAAGATCTAGTTGAGACTAGAGTGCATGGACAATTTACTATCAGTTGTATGATGATCCGAGTTGTACAAGTCATGCATGCAATTAGAGAAGGACCTAGTTTTGGATTGTGCAGTTTTTTTTTTTTTTGTAAGCTGGGGCGGGACTCTCCGATTTACATGTCCATTAAGTACCCCTCAACGGGGGAGGGGTAGCCCAAGATTTGAACCCAAGACTTCCGGCTTGGTGAGACTTCATTTCCACGACCCTTGCCGCTTGAGCTACCCCATGTGGACAGTTTTGGATTGTGCAGTTATGGAGGAAGGATTTCCCAATTAAATATGGGTTGATCCTCACAGGAATTGCACAAGGAAATAGGGTCTTGGAAGGCAGTAAAAATTGGCTAAGTGTTGGTCAGTGCGGTTTTGTGAGGCAGAGAGTTGATCATACTTGTGTAAGAATTGTTCTTGTGAGAACAAGATTTATATTATCACTTAGATTTATGATTAATGCAATAGATAGTTGGGGTTTTGAGCTATGGCTTTCCCCAGAGAAAAATTTGTGTTATGTCTTTTATTATCTTCCTCTTGTTGATTATTGTTTGTGTCGATTTATTGATTTCCACTATTTAAAGGCTAGAGTATATTCTTGTCTTGTGTATTAGTACATTACATGAGATGCGACTCTACAGGAAACTCTACAATTACTATTCAACTTCCTATGAATTTTCTACTTACATGAGTCTTCATATTCTTGTGTGTCCATTGGACTTTCACTTTACAATACATTTGATTTACCATATACATGGCCCATAATAGTGATGTGGCATATGAAAACTCATGACATAACTTGAAACGACACTGCTGACATGGACCGACTTGATGGTGTGGCAAGGTCAATTCATTATTGCTGCTGAGTGATAGATGTGTTCTTGGAAATTCCTTCTCTTCTCCTTCGCATAGCTTGATGATGTTGGGCCTTCAATGATTTTTGGTCTTCGGAGGTGGTTGCAAACTTGTGTCCCTGTTAGGTCCCTATAATACTAGTGATTCCCCCATTACTATTGTCATTGTATCCCTTATTTTTATTATTGTGCCCCTATTATCCACATATTTTTATTAGTGTGCCCCATAGAAACCCACTATTTTTAGTGTTGTGCCCTTATGTTATTACTGTTAGGTTGGCTTGATTATATTGTGACCCCTTAGACTCCTATATATAGAAGGGAGGTTTAGTCATTTGTATCATCCAAGAATTGTTCATTTCTGTAATATAAAGGAGGTTTACCCATCTAAGAGGCTGAATTCTAAGGCGTTGATCTATCTTTTCTATATTTTTGTGAGCTGGTTTCCTAACATTTGGTATTAGAGCTTTGGATTCTAGGGTTTCTCTGCTCCAAACAGGTCATCGTGGAATTTTCACTATAAATATTTTTCTACGATGTTTCAGAAGCTAAAAAGAAACCCATTTGAGCCAAAATCGTTCTGAACTTCGGGTCCGAAGTTCAGAGCTTGTTTCACTATATTTGCGGAGACACAATCTAAGGAAGTTAAAGTTTTTGCAAACTCCCGAACTACATTCCAAACAAGTGACCTAGGGAAAATTATCATAACTTTTGTTATGAACATCAGATTGAAATTTCATAAGAAGTTTTAGAAAGAGGACGAACTTTAGTTTTGTGTATATCAGTTTTAGGTACTAAGGTTGAAACAATGACACGTGGCACTTCATACAAGTTCGCTCTACTGAACTAGTCCATAGTCAGGTCATCATGGGAGATTTGGCATAACTCTTCCTTGGAGAATCCAACATTGATCAGACTTGTGGGGTTAGAAAGAGGACTCAAAGGGCTATTGAAGGATGTTATTTTAGATATTCAAGATTTGCGGTTACAGAGATATAATAGATTCAATATCGAGCTCTTACAAAGTGAAAAAAGAGGTGTGTAGTTTTTTTAAATTTTACATAAGATTGGTTTGAAAAATTATTTTGAAGGAATTCAAAGGGAATAGTGAAGAATTATTAGCATTAATTGATGCCTCGAAGAAAGAAAATGGAAACACCTTTAAGAAACCTGAAAGCTCTAGCATGATTCGTGAAGAAGAGGAAGAAATGCAACATGATATATCAAAATTACAAGACCAAGTACAACAAATTTCACTCTCACAAAAGGTAATTGAAGCCAAGATGAATGGCGTGAAAGCTAATATGAATGGCATGCAAGTTAAGATGGATGGCATGGATGCTAAGATGAATGCCATGGATGCTAAGATGGAAGAATTGAAGATAAATTTGAATAAGTTGCTACAAGAAATGGTTACTAATGGTGAGAGGGTAGTAAAGGAAACTCATGATGAGAACAAAAGAAATGTTAATCATGATTTCATAGACTCTAATGTTGGATTGAAGATCCACCATGTTCCAAAAATCGATATGAGGAAGTTTGATGGCAAGGATCTTGGAACACGGATACTATAGATGGAGAAAATTTTCAATCTCCATAATGTGCAAATCACACTAAAGGTACATATTGCAACTTTATATTTGGAACCAAATCAGTTTGTATGGTATTGATGGCTTTGCTCTTGTAAACAAATTGTCACTTGGAAAATTTTTATGGAAGAAATGATAGCACATTATGAGGATACAGAAAGCAACACATTTTTTAGCTAATTAATAAATCTCAAACAAAAGGGTTCAATGATGGAGCACATTAAGGACTTCCAAAAATTGAACGTAAGGGTAAAAGATACTCCATAGGAGCATAGGATTGATGTGTTCATAGGGATTTTAAAGGATAATATCTAACATGAGGTTTTCCTTTGGGAACCTGATTCATTGGAGAAAGCATTCAGGTTAGCAAGGAAAATGGAAAGCAAAATTATGGCAACTAGGAAGCCTACCACTCTCAACTATAAAGATGGAAATGTTGTTGCCCCTAGACTTCTACAACCTACAAGGTTGACACCACAACAATTGGAAGAGAAAAGAGAAAAAGGGCTTTGTTACAGTTGTGATAGAAAATACACTAAAGGTCATAAGTGTGCTGAGAAGAAATTATTCTACATAGATTGTGAAAAGGAACAAGAAATGTCAAAAGAAGAGGATATACTCTAGGAAAAAACCCTAGATAAAGAATAAATGAATCCGACCATATCTTGTAATGCATTGGCTGGAATTACCACTCCTCAAACTATCAAGATAGAAAGACATATAAAGAAGAAAGAGGTAATAGTGTTGATTGATTCGGGAAGTACCCATAATTTTATTCATTGTAAGATAGCCAAGGAATTGAATTGCTTCCTATATCTAGCACAAGAGTGTCAAGTGATGGTTTCAAGTGGAGGAATTATAAATTGCCTTGGAAAGTGCCATAATATCAAGCTATCCATGGGAGAATATGTATTAAATAGCCCAATGGTTTCCATTCCAATGGTTGGTGCTATTGTTGTACTAGGATTCCAATGGCTATTGTTGGGCATGGAATCCCCCCACAGCATGTTTGGGGACTCAAAGCCCAAACTTTGGTTAAAGGTTTTGTAAGACTTTGCAAATTGCGGGCGCGGAGCGTGAAGTATAGGTTAAGTCATAGGGTTGTTCACCCTAAAATATTGTAATGTAATGTAAAGTCATGTCGGCCTACCCATGGTTCGCAAACCATGGGATTGTATAAATAGAGAAAGGCTCTAGGTTGTAAAGATAGCTAAGGAATTAGAGAGAAGAGTATGAATGGTTCAAGCTTAAAGTAGGATTCTAAGTGTATTGGGTTGTAGTAGTAGGAAGAGGCTTTGCAGTTGAGTGCGCAGAGGCCTAGTAGAGTCTGCAGTTGAGTGTACGGACCACTGCAGTTGAGTGCACAGGGAGGTGTCGAGTCTCTAATCGGGATTGAAGATTAATAAAGAGAATTTGATTCTTATTTCCGTGTATTTGCTGTACATTGCCTTATTTACAGTTATATTGGTTTATTTATCATGCACTGATATGATTGCTAAATATGTTGTAGTAACCATTAATCTTACACACACAAGTTAAGTAATCAGGTAATAACATATTAAATAGCAAGGAACTTGGGTATTATACGGGTTGCGCCCCGAGTAGGGCTACGCGGAAACAACATCATAGGTTGAGAAGGAATAACAAGTGCATGTAGCGACGTGCACGTAGGGTCAAACTCCGAATGTCCAGAAGGCCATCAAACATCCTTAGGGTGTGGAAACCTGGTTTTAGCACCCTCCCATACTACTTTCGGTGAGACCTCAGTCCACGCTCCACAGACTATTGCCGAAAGGGCCAATAATACCAGGATTTTCTTGGCTAAATCACCTCTATACCTGGGTCATGCCCATACAAGCCAACGAATGCTTCCATTGCCGGGACTGAGATTTGTATAAAGGATGTTTGATGTCATGCCACTGGAATCCAACAAAGAAAGAAATTGAACAGTGGTTGGACAAGAAGATTCACGAGTTCGCGGCACAGGAGAACAAAAATCCATGAGTATATAAGGAATAGTGGTTGGAGCGCTACTTGTATATGGAAATCAATGAAATTTTCTTTTCATCCTTTCCTTCTGAACTGTATGAGTGGATCGCAAAGTTAGCAGACAGCCGGGGAAGGTGTAGGCTCGACAAACCATTAGTGTGGACTCCGGAATTAGTGCATAGACTAGAAGAATCAGGAGATAAGATAGCGCAAGCTATGGACCATAGGCTCGACCGAATAATAGGAGGATTTATCACTGAGTTTGTGGTCGACATAACCATCAGCTACAGTGAGGCAGAACGACGTTTTCTCAAGGGACTGCGAGGTAAGTATATTAAATATTTTAACACCTGGATTAAGATGCTATTGTGTGAAAAACAGGTTATGAAAATAAATTAATGTTTGGAACTACGCATAGTGGGAAGATCTACAGAAGCGGAAGTAGTGAAGAGTTGGAAAATAGTCACTTAATTTCACCCATGCGGGAAAGTGAGGAAGAGCTTCTGAAAGTTTCCCCAAGAAGCATGGTTAGTCTAATAAGGCAACGCATTCTGCGTTTACCACCTCCACCCACACCGCCACTTGTCTCACCCTCCTCACCTCCATCTCTACCCACCCCACCTCTGCCACCACCACAGTTCAGTATGGTGAATGCGATCAAACTACCGGTGTTCAGAGGAGTAGGGAATGAAGATCTGGACCAGTTCCGGTTCATGGTAAGAGAAGTATGGGAAGCACAAAGCGTTTTGGATGACAATATTAAAAAGGCTACTCTTGTGAGTGCGTTGTAGGATCGCGCAGTAACATGGTATATCAAGCATTCTAATGACCACTTGAATGCAGGAATTGTAGAAATCTAGGCCACGCTGAACAGGGAATTTAGCAGGCCAAAATCAGAAACACAATCAATCATCAGGTTTAAGGAGATCATGATGCTCCCAGGTAAGACCCCTTAGGATCTGGACCAAAGGTTGAAGAGTACGATCCACGAAGCCAATATGATGTTAGAAAATGCATAACATTGCGCATGGTTTGTGGCCTCACTTACGCCACACTTAAGGATGACACTATCACAACAAAAACATTCCACCTAGGCCGAAGCATTGGAGATGGCAATGAGATTGCATGAGGCCCCTATACAAGACCCTGGGTTGGGAGTCCAACAAATCCATGCGCAACTATAGAATCTGTGTCTAGAAATGCAAAGTTTGAAATAGGACAGGACATCTCGGCCGGAGGTGCACGACGAAGTATGGTGCATAAAATGCGAAGGCCAAGAGCATGACAAGGACCACTATGCAGTATTCGTGAACTACTTGGGAGGAGGGGGGCAAATGCAGTTAATACCAGAGGCACAGGCAGGGCCGAGTGCAACATCTACATTATGGTATGCGATCTACCAGATAGGAGGAAACACACACCATGGATAATTGTCATATGTTGCAGAAGTATACACATACATCCCAACATTTGTTTTGTAATTTTTGCAGGTCGGTAGGGCATGGCGAATGCACTTGTCGAAGCCATGAAATAATGATGGATTAGACTCCTGCCTACTGGGTGTAGACCGAAACATGAGCCCTTGACCCAAATGTAGGGATGGCGCGAGTTGGGTTTCATGGGCGCAGTCGAGGTCGAGGCAGAATGGGGCTAGGAAGGGGTCGCAGACAACTAATTAGTTACAATTGTAAAGGGCCAGGGAATTATGCCCACAATTGTAAAAACCTGACAAGAATATCATGTTGTTATTGTACTTAGTTTCATCATGGGGTGGATGATTTCCCTTCGCTGATAGGAAGGATGCACGAACAGGGGGCACTCTAGCCCCCTCCGACCTAGAATATACAAATGATGAGGTCTAAGCCACGCGAAGAAGACCTGAATGTAAACATGATGCTCAGGAGTGGTATGACCATGGGAGATGATAAAAGGAAGTAGCCTGAAAAAGGTGTGTGGGTTCGCAAGGCTCCTACAAAGGAATCCGAGTTTGATTTAGAATGTGCGAAGGAGACATTCATGGAAGCTAAGAAGAGCTTCATGGAGGCCTCCACTTTTGGTAGTAAGGATCAACTATAACCCGAGATGGATCCTTCAATGTTCACTACCTTTTTGGAGACATGCATGAAAATACTGTGCGATAACAAGGCAGCCAAAGGACTACAGGAACTTATCACTAGGTGTGTGGGGTCAGGAGAACAACGCGTGGTCTGGAAACTTGGAAAACATGCATTGCACACAGGAAGGGAAATGAGGTTGACTGTGCAAATCGGAAAATATGAAATGGATCAGGTAATCCTGGATCTGGGTTCGGACGCAAATGTACTACCAAAGCAAACATGGGAACGCATGGGCAAACCCGTGTTACAATGGTTCTCTATTCAGTTACGAATGGGGAACCAACAAAAGACTTTTCCCATGGGAATATTGCAAGGAGTAACAGTCGATATTGAAGGTGATAGAGATTTTTGATGACAACAATCCCTATCCCACACTACTAGGAATAGATTGGACCACCGATATGAACGGAGTCATAAATCTAAAGAAGCGCAAAATGATCTTTGAGAAAAAGTCACTACGTGTGGTAGTACTGCTAGATCTAGCCGAAGGAGTGCGATACATTGAGCCAGTGCGTGACGACTATAGTGATGATAATCTCAATTGTATTTAAAATATAACTGTGTGAGAAGAATATTGGGTGAATCCGAATGCAGATGGAAGGATTTCATGGGAGTGCAAAAGCTCCTACACTTCGGATTCAGATGAAGAGATAGAGTGATGGCAGAATCAGCTGCACGAAGTAACAACGCTTAATTGCGACATGATGGTTAGATCATTACATTGCGCGACAACAAAGGCAAGGGAGCTTCCGACATATGATGGATTGTCAGTAGTGGATGAATTTTTGAGAAAATCTGAAATTGTAGTACCAGAACAATAGCGGTTCGATGCACTAATGTGGGCATTATGTGCAACACCCGCACGATGGTGGGGTATGCATCAAGGAAATTTTGAGGACTGGAGCAGATGTAGAAGGATGATGCACCTACGTTTTAGAAAACCCCATCTTCAAATGCAAGTCAGTCAATAGGGGCGGAACAAACTGTGCACCCACCTTGCTCGATGGGTACAAAAATATGCAGTAAAGCCTACATAAGCACACACCAGCCCCAGAATAGAGAATCAGAACAAATCACAATAGCAGGAAAGGTGATGCGTGATACGAGGTATCCACGTTGAAGCATTTGATAGGGTGTGCAGAGTACTAAACAAGGTTGACCAGGTGAGACAGACTGATTGGGACCTACGCGTGCCAGCGGTTCGATGGGCTTACCGAACCCTGTGAAAAACCCTAAATGAGGAGACGATCCCAAAGGTGCAGAATGGAGTGCTAACTGTACTTACAGAAGAAGATCCAAAAAGGAATCTGCATGTACTAGCTCCCTTAGTGGCGACAGTGCACGATGGCAAGGAGGAAGAAATCACACATCTATGTGAGGATGAACATCTAAGGATTTAGGAAGCCATCCAAAGAGGGAACCTTAGACTCTGTGAATTCAAAAAGGACCGGTTACGATTGAGGAAAAAAAGCATTTTGATGGACGTTGAGATCACAAGGCTGGAAAACGAGATCTCGCAAGCATGTCTCCTCGAGAAACCAAGGATAATAGGGCCATATACAGATGATCATACCACTACATTAGATGAGTGTCATCGAGAATTTATGACTGTGCTGCCATGACTACGATCACACCTCACCAAACACAGTAACCAGGGGAGCACACTACATACAGTAGAATGCGTGGTGCCAGCTGTCACAATGGGAATTGAGGAGTTCCCGTTGACTACACTGAAAGATGAGTTGAAGTCTTGTGCAGGTGGCATGACCACCTTACTAGCCATAGGGGGCAGAGTCTCAGTGCTCTAGTCAGTTGAAAGAGAGCACGTGACTCTAAAAGAGTCTGTTTGGGAACTGCGTGATAAGGGGGCTACGTGCAGAATCAACATGTCCCAAGGTTTGCTCCTACGCATGGGGGGCTATGGTGCCATGCGGGCAGGCTGGGAAGTGACCGTTGGTGTCATTGTTCATGACAGGATGTCTGAGTTAAGGCAAAAGGGAGCGGGCAGTGGGAATTTAAGACACGAATTAAGGACAAGATTTGGGGCAATCTATCACCAAGAAAGCATTAATGACTCAGAATTAGGGCGAATGGTAGAATTCAAATTCAAAAGATGCTATAAAACTCCAAGGGCTAGCCACAAGACAACACTTGTTCATTTGAGATTTGAGCAATTACATAGAGCATAGAGTGTTGAGCGCCAAGTGATATTTGAGCCTCGAAGTTCACGAACAACCAAAGATAGTTCAAACAGGATGACAACTACCAGGAGAAGTGTGGTTTTTGTAGAAAGTACCATAGACGAAGCTGCGCAGAACCCCATGGTGCAGGATGTCCCCAAAGATGCTAAAGATGTGCTGAAAATTCTGAAATCACCTTAGATGCCAAGACCCAAGAAGGATAAGCAGGCAGTGAGACCAGTCTGCATGTCCTCGTGGAATTTGCGGTTTGGTAAACTATCCATGAAAGAAAAGGGCAAGGCTTTCACCATTGAGACAGATGATGAGGAGGAGGACCTACAGGATCTTGTCAATGAGATAGAGGTAGCCGAAGACATGGAAGAAGACATCCAGCTGATGCGCGCTGCAACGAAATTTCCTGAGTACCTCCCTCCACGAAAAGGGAAAGCTAAGATACCCAAGGATTTGGATGCCGCTATGAGCACACTCCAAGCCTCGCGCCTCCCCGATGGAATTGTGTTTGAGGGCTCGCCCTTGGGCCACGTGCCCACAATGAAGTTTGAAGATTGCGACCTCGCAGACAGCGAGAAGTTTCCACATTTAGAAACTAAGAACCTCATGAAGTAGAGCAAGGAGGGGTCAGTTATGTCACTAGAGCCATGGAAATGGTTGCGCGGTGTGGAGAAGGCCGGGTTACTTCATCTACTATGGATTCCACACTTTCACCACGCGCCTATCACAATTTTCATCATCAAGCAACTACATTTCCTGGTGCATGATGGGACTTATGGCTGGAGGAGCCTATTCCCATCACGGTGGATCTTATCCACAGGATTTCTTAGCTCCCTCGTAAAGGAAAGGACCCCGCGGAGATAGCTGGAAAAAGTGGGGATTTGTCGCTCCTAGAGGCCATGAAGAAGAAATACAAACTAGAAATGAAAAAGATGGGTTACACAATCAGTAGCATTAAAGATAAATGGGTGCATGTAGCCACCCAACTCCTCGTCAGGGAGGTAATGAGAAAATGTCATGGAGATGACGTACCAGCACTAGTAGTTGCACTGGCAGAGCAATGCACTGAGGGGGTCTAATTCAACAGGGCTGAGTTCCTTGCGAGGACTTCCTAACTAACCGCAAGGAAGCCTAGGAGCAAGGCAAGACCTACCACTACACGTGGTTGCTCTTGTCTATTTTACTGGTAACAGGGGAACTGCCTGAGGACATACAGTTCCCTAATATTGAATAGGACTTACCAGAGGCTGCAAAGTGTATGTCGCTCTGGGCTACTACGCACGCCACGCGGATTTGCGAAACAAAGATCTTTGGGGTGCTCATGGAGGCGAGCATCTAGATGTGGATCAGTAAGAGGTCGTGCCTATCCCCATAGTCTACAACAGTCTGTGGAACTTTGTAGACTTCAAGGTAGACATGCATAATGTGTATATCAAGACACGTAAGGATCCGATGTAGAACTGGACCAAGCTCCCCTTCATAGCCATTGATGATGCGATCTTGTCAGTGCTAGGATCATGGCCTCCCAAGTGGCACGCCCCAGATCTGGCGGAGATGGATAAAACATCATCACAAAAGTAGAAGGATGCAACTCAGTTACGTATCACACAGTTGGCCTAGCAAAGGTGCAATGAACAGTTGGTCATGGAGGTAAGGGCTTCCTGCGAGGCAACGAAGGTGGCCGCAGAGTAGGAAAAGGCCACCAAAAAAGCAACAGTAGCATAAGCAACAGGAGCCACCACGACACAGGAGGAAGGGGCTAGAACTTGTCTACAGGACAGGGAGTAAAGGACATAATAGGAGGCGCAGACTTGAGCACAACATCCACCTAGCTAAAATGGCCACGTGTCACGGAGAGACCAGGTCCACAAAAAATGGTCAAGGCATCCAAATTGGACATCGAACCAATTACACTAACAAAAGGCGACCTCTATGACATCTGCGACATGGCTCGCGAGGTCACCAGGGAAGCGCTCTAGGAAGCCATGTCAGAGAAACAGATTGTGTTGGGGGCCCTAAGGGCGCAGTTGCAGTAACTTCAAGTGTGACCCCCACAGGAAGGAATAGTAGCCACCTACGACACCGCAGGTACATCAGCAACGGAGTAGCTGCTACGTACAAATATGGCCAACACTATAGTGCTACTGGAAGGAGTGTTAACAGCGAAGAATGAGGATGACAGAGCTGTGGTGGGCAGTATCAAGGGAATTGGCCTAAATTTGGCTGCCCTTCTATGAGACACACTGTACGAGCTAGAGGATGGCATAACAGCATAGCTACGTGCCATGGAAGGCCACATGATTCAGGTGATGACTGAACAGAAGATGAACATAGAACAACTCAGCCTACAGCGGGATGAACTAGCATCACAGAACCAATAGATTATTTAGACAATGGATGAAGCATGCTGATGAGTCCAGAATTTTCCATTGCTATAGACCTACCAATAGAGATGCGGATCCGCTATTTGGCAAGTGGAGTTTGCAGCGTGTATGAGGAAAGAACACAAGTGTAGCTGGAGCTGAACCTCTAGATAGCTAAGCTATGGATGAAGACGCAACCTTCCACTCCTCTAGAAGTTAAAGAACCGTGTGTTAGCATGATTCAAATAGGACTGGAAGAAATTGGACGAGCGGTGTAGGACTGTACCTGTATGTTGGACCAAGCTTTTGACGTCCTCACATCCTTGCAGGAGGACCCCAACATACAACACCTAGAAATAGAGGCACGCAAAATATAGGAGTAGTATGATAGTGTAAGGGGAATTGCATAGACAATCATCCTCATCCAATGGCTGGCAAAGATGCAGCAAGCAAGGGCACTGAAGGAACAGGTGGATGCTGTAAGATAGAAAGAGGCATTGCTCAAAGTGAATGTCCAGCCTTGCATTGATGAGGTCTTCACCGTTACGACCGAGATTGAGGGAAAGCTCGCATAGATGCAGGGACTATATGTGCTAAGGAAGACATAGGATCCTCACAAAGAAGCATCGGAAGAGCACATGCAGCAGGTCCAGCAAACCGCAGAACAGTGCGCTACAGACCTCCGGGCAATATGGGACTAGTTGGAGGGGCTCTGTGCCAAGATCATCGCACCAGCAGAGTGACTCAGGACGAGTCACGATTATTGTGTTAGGGGCCTATTGGTCATGGAATCCCTCCACAACATGTTTTGGGACTCAAAGCCTAAGTTTTGGTTAAAGGTTTTGTAAGACTCTGCAAGGGTGCAGAGTGTGAAGTATAGGTTAAGTCATAGGGTTGTCTACCCTAAAATATTGTGATGTAATGTAAAGTCATGTCGGCCTACCCATAGTTCGTGAACCATAGGATTGTATAAATAGAGTGAGGCTCTAAGTTGTAAAGATAGCTAAGGAATTAGAGAGAAGAGTACAAATGCTTCAAGCTTAGAGTAGGATTCTAAGTGTATTGGGTCATAGTAGTAGGAAGAGGCTCTGTAGCTCAGTGCTCAAAGGCCTAGTAGAGTCTGCAGCTAAGTGCGCGGACCCCTATAGCTGAGTGTGTAGGGCAGTGTCGAGTCTATAATTGGGATTGACTATTAATAAAGAGAAGTTGATTCTTATTTCTGTATATTTGTTGTGCATTGCCTTCTTTACGGTTATACTGGTTTATTTATCGCACACTAATATGATTGCTGAATATGATGTAATAACCATTAATCTTACACACACAGGTTAAGTAATCAGGTAATAACAGATTAAATAGCAAAGAACTTGGGTATTATATGGGTTGTGCTCCTAGTAGGGCTGCATAGAAACAACATCACAGGTTGCGAAGGAATAACAAGTGCACGTAGCAATGTGCACGTAGGGTCAAACTGTTGACCTCTAGAAGCCCATCAAACATCCCTAGGGTGTGGAAACCTGGCTCTAGCACCCTCCCATACTACTTCGGGTGAGACCTCAGTCTGTGCTCCATGGACTATTGCTGAAAGGGCTAGTAGTACCAGGATTTTCTTGGTTAAATCACCTTTGAACCTAGGTTAGGCCCATACAAGCCAACAACTACAATCCTTGGGTACAATAGCTTTTAATTTTCAAGAAATTTTCATGAAATTTTGTGCAGAAGGAAAGGAAGTTGAATTAAGGGGTATTATAGGGAAACTGGGAAAGATAATAAGCTCTAATGGTATTACAAAGCTTATAAAGAAGGAACAACAAGGCGTAATTACACAATTATGTTCGCTAGAGGTTCCCACATCGAAATCATGTATTTCTCTAGATCTCCAAAATGTATTGGACAATCATTCCAAGGTATTTGAGACTCTGAAAGGCCTCCCACCTATTCGTGATCATGATCATGCTATTCATTTGATTCTAGGAAGTGTTCCTCCAAACATCATGTCGTACAGATATCCCTATGCCCAAAAGAGTGAAATTGAATGTATAGTTGCAGAAATGCTAGAGGCTGGGATAATTCAACCTAGTCAAAGTTCTTTCTCTACTCTAGTAGTGTTGGTGCAGAAGAAGGATGGATCATGGCGCATATGTCCAGACTATAGAGAGCTCATCAAGATCACTATTAAAGATAAATTTCCCATTCCTATCGTTGATGAATTATTGGATGAATTGCATGGATCAATTTACTTCACCAAATTGGATCTTCATTCAGGATATCATCAAATCAGAATGAAGACTGAAGACATTCCAAAAACAACATATAGAACTCATGAGGGTCATTATGAATTTTTGGTCATGCCTTTTGGCCTTACTAATACACCTTCTACATTTCAAGGTTTGATGAATTCCATTTTCAAACCCTTCCTTAGAAAATTTGTGTTAGTATTTTTTGATGATATACTAATCTACAACAAGTCTTGGAAGATCATGTTGAACATGTTGACAGGGTGCTACAACTATTGGAGGAGAAA
>APFE030709778.1:99283-124688 GCA_000404065.3 Pinus taeda
ACCAAAGTATTATGGTCCGTACAAGGTGTTGCAAAATATTAGTACTATGGCATACAAATTGGAGCTTCCTGCAGCTTCCCAAGTGCACCCAGTTTTCCATGTTTCATGTTTAAAGAAGGTTATAGGTGAAGATATCCCAGTTCAAACAATACAGCCAGAACTTGATGAGGAAGGAAAAATCATATTGGAACCAGAAGCAGTCAGAGAAGCAAGAACTCGACAGCTACAAAATTGATCAATTTTGGAGTATCTCATCAAGTGGAAGAACTTATCTACTAAAGATTCCACATGGGAGGATGATAATTATATATAGAAGCTTCCAGAGTTACTCAAGCGTTGAGGACAACACTTTTTAGAAGGAGAGGGGCATGTTAGGTCCCTCTAATATTAGTGATTCCCCCATTACTATTGCCATTGTATCCCTTATTATTATTATTGTGCCCCTATTATCCCCATATTGTTATTAGTGTGCCCCATAGAAACCCACTATTGTTATTTTTGTTCCCTTATGTTATTATTGTTAGGTCGGCTTGATTATATTGTGACCCCTTAGACTCCTATATATAGAAGGGAGGCTTTTTCATTTGTATCATCTAAGAATTGTTCATTTGTGTAATGTAAAGGAGGTTTCCCCCTCAAAGAGGCTGAATTCTAAGGAATTGATCTATCTTTTCTATCTTTTTGTGAGCTGGTTTCCTAACAATCCCTTTACTTGTTCTTGAAAGGTTCACTTGCCCGTTTAGCTACAAGTGAGTCTCTAGGCATGCTTCCCTCCTTCTTATCTTCCTTCATCATCTTGCAATGGCTTGATAGTGTACGTGTTCCTTCAATTCACTCATGATAGGACGACATCAATCCGAAAACTCCCTAGTCTAAGACGATGCATTACTATCCATGAAATGAGCCCAGGACAAGTGACGTAATATGAGAGAGGGCCCAGTAACTGTGCATTGCGCAGTTCTAGGTGAGAGGGAGAGGGCTTGATCACTGAGACTTCATAGAGTGTAGCTCAAGCTTGACTGAGGAAATTTTTAGCACAGTTCCCACTGGGGAGAAATATTGCATAGTGGAAAATGGGGGTCAGGATTGCACAGTTCAGTCAAACAATGGTTGTTGCAGGATGCGACCCTATGAGACAAATTTGGGCAGTTTTCAGAGGCACAGAGGATTGGTTAACAGAGAGGTATGGAGGACCAATATGTGCAATGTTTTGACAATAATGAGTTTTGGGTGAGGGAGGGTCATTAGAGTACACATCTTTGTAGTTTTGGAGGCCAATGGAGGTTGGGCTCTCTGTGCACTATGGGGTTTTGGTAGACAAGAGGAAAATATTGAGGACTAAAAGTGTGAAGTGCACAATTCAAGTTAGACTAGGAGGAATCGTTGCACTATTATGGGGTGAAGGAATATTGCTGAGCTCTGGAAGTGTGCAGTATAACAACCCTGGAGGACAGTGAATGTGCACAACGTAGTTCCAAGAAACAAGGTCACATCACTGAGGGCTGAGACTATGCAGTGCACAGCTCAGTTGAGGCCCAGTGAAGTTGAGTTTCTTGATCAAGAATATTTTCCAAAAATGTCTAAGTGTGAGAGGAAGATTGACTTGTGACATGAACACACACTTAGCATACTTTGACAACACAACAACAATAGAACACCAAGACAACAAACAAAGAATTATCCTCTATGTAATTGTCTAGGGCCAAGACGCCACAAGTGCGACACTTGAGATGGAATTTAGGGAAACCATGATGATACTTGTGTGACAATGATCAAGACTTTGTGTATTACTGAGTTAGGTGTTTACATGATGTTGACAGTGCTGGACCTGCTAACATTCAGGGGATGTCCTTGATATGAAGTCCCAACTATACCTCACACCATTTGGTGTAGGAGTCCCATCCAGTATGATGGCTCGGTTGCCATTATCTTAAATGTTTTCCTTAGCTCTTTCTTGTCAGCACATGAGAGTGGTCTGCTTTGTCTTCGAACAATGAGGTTTGTGTTCCTGGTGAGTGCTAGTTTTACTTGTGTCAAGGTTCTTTCACCGTAGAGAGAGAGGGTGGAAGTGAGTCTCTAGTCAAAAGGGAAGAGTCCCAACTCTGTTAGATACATAGAACACAACAGGACATGCACAACTTCTAGAGGAGTAGTCCACACAGATGCGGCAGTCACAAACACACAAGAAGGGATAGCACATACAAAACTCAAAGGAGTAGTTTGCGCGAGTGCGACGGTCGTTATAACAATTTTATGGGAAAGGTTTTATTTGATGTTCAGTGAGGTAGCTTATGTAGGCAGGACATCATTAACAACTTATACAACAAATTTTCATAAACATATGTATTATAGAAACTGAAATAGTTCAACTGTTTTAACACAGGTTAAAGCAACATGCATTACAATTATTCCAAGATTAGTTTTACAAATAATTACAATACATGTGTGAAAACGTGTTGGTCTATTATCAGGCTCCTGAATTAAGTGAAATTTCCAAGACACATTGGAATACCATACATCACTAACCTCGTAAGAGGGGCATTGGAGCCACTGCTTGCTCCTCAAAGGAAAGGCTACAAACTCTCAAGGCTATGTGGGAGGAGCCAAGGTGAATAGTCTTTTGCATGTACAAATGAGGGGTATTTATAGCCAAGGGTAAAATTGGTAATTATGACTGTTCAACTTCCCTCATGACTGTTTGACTTACACGACTCTTCAACTTTACAAGACTCTTCAGATTTACATGTGGGTCTCTTGGACTTCCATGTTGCATTACATTGATTTACAATAGTATGGTCCACAGTGGTGATGTGGTTGAGATGACTCATGACACGAGTTAACATGATAGTGTTGGTGTGTACATGATGGTGGTGGTTTCCATGTCAAGCTGCAATGCTAATGAGTGATGGATGTGCAGTTGGTGTATTGTAGATTCACCTCCGCATGAGAAGGTGTGCAAAGTTTTCGATGGTCTTGGACTTCACTTGATGTTTGCATGTGCATGTTCCTCGTTCATTTGTACTTTGGCATGCTTCATCTATTCGTCCATTCACAAAAAAATATCCTTGCATGCATACCTCATCCATTCATTCATGTACAAATCTCCTCGCATGTGATCTCCTTGTTCATCTCGTTCGTTGTCATGTCATGTCTCATCTATGTACCTATATCTGCAATCGCTCATGATGAGACGACATCAAATCCATAAATATCCTAGCCTACCATGATGCATTATCCTTCGCTTTCGGATGCAGGTGACTGTGAGAGAGGACAAGGCTCTTGAAACTACGTAAGGTAGATTTCAAGCCAGGATGCGGGCTCCGGGCACTACTGGTGAAAATTGGCAGAGGTCACTGGGAGACTGTGATGGACAATCTAAATTAGTAGAGACTGTCCATGAGATCTATCTCAACTAGAGGACAAAATTGTACAATTTCTTAAGGGAAGCAGTGTAGGCAACAGAAGGGGTTAGCAACAAAGACTATGTAGTTCCTCTAGGGAGCTGACAACGCATTGTAAGAAGCTTGTCGTTAAAAAATGCACAATTTTTTTTTGAGGGAGTTGGCAGTGGGTTGCAGGAGTGCTGGTGGGAAAAACTGTGTAATTGCTGGGAGGATGGCCTGTTGAACATCCCATCATAGTTTTTGAGCTGAGCAGGATGGTAGGAAGCTAGGAGACTGCTCATGAAAATTGCGTAGTTTTCTGGGTGAGCAACAGGCTGACTGACTCTGTGACTAGCTGGAAACGATATGCAATTGTTTGAGGGAGACAATGGTGGAAATAGGGTGTCTTTCCATCATGTCTATGCAATTTATTCAGTCAATGGACTAGGCATGCTTTGCAGTTTTTACGCAAGTTTTTGGGGGAGTGAGTCTCAGGGTTACTGCCCAGTCAAACTCTTAGTTTGACTAGTTGGAGGTTTGGTTGATGTGCTTGCAGGAAATGACGATTGAAATGCCTTGGTGAGGAACTTCTATGTTGTTCTGGGTGAAAATTAGTTTGGTTGATTCAAGGATTGCATAGTGCAAGCTACCTAGGAGACAACCTCAAGCTATGCGCAATTTTGGGCAATAGTGCATGATCACTGAGGGCCGAAACTACACAATGCATCTCAACAAAGGTGCGGATGTTGGAGGGTGATTCGGTCATCATAATTTTAGAAAAAAGACTAAGTTTGTGAATGAGTGAACTTGTGCATACATGACCTTGCGAACACACACTCAACATGACTCGACAACAAGACACCTCAAACCATCAAGACAACATATAGTCAGTATGATAGATTGATGATGCAAGCTACAACGCGACGCTTATGATAGATTGTTGAACGACCGCAATGATGGTTGCATCATAGTGCATAAAACATTTTGTGTGACTGTGATAGATGTGTACATGGTGAAAAAACTCAAACACAACCTTCAACATCACTAGAACGAGGTCGCAAGTATGACATAACATCAACATGCCGAAGACGACAGTTGTTGAACAAGTGGAAAGGAAGCAAGACATGTAGAAGAAACACATAATATGAATTTTTGTTTTTACACACATGCATGTTAGAGAGGAAAGGATGATATGACAATGACAAGTAGCCTGCAAACTCAACTAAGAGTTGTACTTCGAAAGATGTTCTTTTCTTACGATACTTACCTTAAGGATGATCATGCATCCAATGGAGTTTGCATGCGATCCTGATATTTTCCATTGATTGGTTCGTTGGTCCTTCTCCTCAAGTCCTTAGAAGCAATTTAAGCATGTCACCATTTCCCGTAGTCACTGAGAGGTAAATGTATGAAATTTTAGCCCATAGTGAATGTTGTCGAAATGAGGCCCTGGGAGGCTCATCTGCATAGTTTCTGCATGCAAGACAAACAAGAAACGTTTGACAACATTACACAGATTTTAGGTTCAAGGCACTACTGTAGGACACAGGTCCTTAGAGGACACCTCTGCGTAACTTATGAGTGCAGTGTAGCTGGACTGCTCTACACATTTCTGGAGAGTAGTGTTAGCTATGGCCTCTACAGGTTATGGGGTTTCAACATGCAAGGGAGGAAGCTTGATGGTTGCAGAAGCAAAGTGCACGCTTTCGAGATGTTGAATGAGGCTAGATTTCTTGCAAAAATGGCTAACTATGAGATCAGTGAAACATATGTAAACATTGATAGGAATCGAATATGATCGAATATGATCGCACATGGAACATGTCTATGTGATGACAACCACTCATATGCACATAATTCACTTGAAGCAAGACACCATTCCCTTTGCATGACAAACAAAAACCCCTATGCCCAAATATGACACATGTCGCATGAAGATGATAACACAGACAACTCTTATGATCAAGGAGGGGAGCTTGAAATCGTTAGCTTACCAAAGGATAATTGATCACAGTATCTGAGGTAGGCTTTGAAATTTGCATGCGAGGAAAATTTTTTGAGGGTGGTTGTAGCCCCCAGAACACTTGGCAACACACTGGTAGAACTCTAGCTCTCTGAATGGACCTTGTTCCGTGAGAAGTGAGTCTAACCCTTCCGAAGTATCTTTTGGTTCATTAATCATGATGGATTATGCACTATATTGTGAAAGATATAGTCCCTACCATTCTCTTGATTGGTCAGCACACATTCCAAGCCAAGTCAACTTATCGTTGGGATGGGGTCCTGTGGGTCAGTTTTGGGGTCAAAATAACCCAAGTTTTGATGTAATTATTGTAAGTAATGTAAAGTATTTTTGATTTATGGATGAAAAGTGTGTAGATGGTTAGGAGTCAAAGGGGTTTTAGCCCCTTTTTTATGTAAAAGTTGAGCCAGTTTTGAGATCCACCCATGGGATTGTATGTAAAAAGTTATAAGTAGGTGTGTCTTAGAGAGATCTAATGTCATAATGGATAACGAATGAAGCCTTGGAAGTCTTAGCATAGAGAAGTGGGTTATATTGGAGATAAATTCTTTGTAGCTAAGTGTGTAGAGGCCTAGGTATAGTCTGCAGCTGAGTGCGCAGACCCCTGTAGCTGAGTACGTATGGTAGTGTCGAGTCTGTAAACGTGAACTGATGATCAATAAAGAAGACTATTGAAGGAATTCTATGTATATATGTTTATCTTTGTTTATTTCCACTTAAAATATATGCTGTGAATGAATGTTGTGTTTATGAAATATTTATCTAATAATGTGCGGTTCTATTGAATAACTATTAGATGATGTATGCAATACATGTTAAGTACTTCTGTGAAGACTGTGATGAATTCTGTTATGTTCACTAATTAACCTAAGTAGATCTACACAAAAACTCATTAAGGGTTGTTATCTGGTGCACATAAGTGGGTAAATCAGTTGATAAGGGTTCGCAAAAACCAATCGTAGACCTTTGCGAAGTCCTAAACACTGTTTGAATAGAGTTGCAATACCGAGACCTAAGGGCTTATAGATGTGTGCGAAGGAAGATCTAGGGCACTAGAAGACATCACGCTAATCTCTGGATGTAAAAACTTGGTTCCAAAATCCCCCCATACTGCTTCGGGTGAGATTGCAGCCTTCTCTATGCGGGTTGTTGCCAAAAGGGCCAGTAGTGTAGGGTTTTGTTGATTGGCGCAACTAACTCTGAACATGTGTCAAGACCCCGTAAGCCAACAAATGGTTCCATTGCTAGAACCAAGATCTGCTTGAAGGAGATATGTTATGTTGCATCACTAGAACCTAACAAAGAAAGAAGTTGAAAAGTGGCTTGTTAGCATAGGGTCCCCTGGGTCAATTTTGGGGTTAAAAACCCAAGTTTTGATGTAAATTTTGGAAAAGGAAATACAGTCTCTACAATTTGTGGATGTAGAGTGTGTAGATATTTGGGAGTCCAAAGGGGTTTTAACCCCTTGTCTATTTAAAGTCGATTCGGTTTTGAGATCCACCCATGGTCCATAGACCATGGGATTGTATGTAGAAAGCTATAAATATGTGTGCCTTAGAGAGTCTAAGGAAAATCTATGTATATGTCAAAGGAAAAGGGGTAAGTAAGAAGCAAGTAGATAGAAGGAGAAAGGCTCCATAGCTGAGTGCGTAGAGGCCTAAGTAGAGTCCGCAATTGAGTTCATGGACCCCTGTAGCTGAGTGCACAGACCCCTGTAGTTGAGTGTGCAAACCCTTGCAGCTGAGTGCGCAAGGCAGTTTTGAGTCTATAAGACCATATATCAATAAAGAAGACTATTGAAGAATCTTTGTGTTTATCTGGTTACTTCTCTTATTTTATGATAGATACTATAATGGAATAACATCTTTATGAAATATTGATCTATTGATATGCGACTCTATGGTATTAGTTGTACTAACTATACACAATGCATGTTAAATACTTTCATGAAGATTATAATACATCTTGTTATGGTTATTACGTTGATGATTCATTTGTTAAGGGTCCACAAAGACCTATCATAGACTTTCATGAACGTTTAGAGGCCACTAAATGAAGTTGCAGTGCCAATCCCTAAGGGCTTATAGATCTGCACGAAGGCAGATCTAGGTCAATAAAAAACATCACAGTGATCTCTGGATGCAGAAACTTGGTTCTAGCATTCCCCCATACTCCTTCGGGTGAGACTTCAGCTTGCGCTATGTGGGTTGATGCTGAAAGGGCTAGTAGTGTAGGTTTTTGTTTGGCGCAATTAATTATGAACCTGGGTCAGGACCCCCTAAGCCAACAAATGGTTCTATTGCCAGGACCGGGATTTGCTTAAGGAGATGTGTGATGTTGCATCACTGGAATCTGACAAAGAAGGAGATTGAGAAGTGGTTGGATAGAAAACGAATTCATGGCATAAGAGAACAGGAACCCACACCTATCAAAGGAGCAATGGTTGGACAGATATTTGTACACATAAATACACAAAATTTTCTCTTGCATCTTCCTGATTGAACTATACGAGTGGATAGCTAAGTTGGTAGATGGCCAAGGAAGGTGGAAGCTTGAAAATCGAATAGTGTGGACTACAGAGTTGGTACAACAATTAGAAGCCTTTGAAGACAAGATCACATGTGCTATTGACCACTAGCTCGATCAGATTATAGGAGGATTTGTTACAGAGTTCACGGTTGATACCTCAATGAGCTACAACGAAGCATAGTGATGCTTCTTCAAGGGACTGTGAGGTAAGCATCTGAAATCGCTGATTACCTGGATTAATATGCTCTTGTGTGAAAAATCTGTTATGCCATTGCCTTGACATTTGGAGCTATATGAAGTGGAAAACTCTTTAGAAATAGAGAGAAACTAGGTCTTGAATATAGCCCGTTGATTGGACCTCCTTCGAGTGATGATGAGGGAATGATACATGCCTCGTCACAGAGTGCTTTCTAGCTAATAAGACAGGGTTTTCCGCATATACATCATCCATCCACTCCACCTCCACCTTCACCTCCATATCATATCCCTTCACCCACACCTTTGCCACCACCACTCCCATTCAACATGTTGAAATCAATCAGGCTACAATTTTAAAGGGTATAGGGAGTGAAGACATGAATTAGTTTTGGTTTGTTGCAAATGCTGTGTGGACTGCATAGTATGTTACTGATGACAACATAAAGAAGGCACAGTTAGTTACTTCTCTAGAGGATCGCGCATTGACGTGGTATATTAAGTACTGTGCTGATCATTCTTTAGCAATACTAGCAGAGACTAAGGATGCTTTAAAGAAAGAGTTTAGTAAGCCTAATTCTAACTCACTGCCAATGGTTGGATTTAAGGAAATCACGATGAGAGTTGATGAAAAACCTTGGGATTTAGATTAAAGGTTGAAATGTGTTTTCCGTGAAGCTAATATGCATATTACATATGGACATCACCGCGAGTGGTTTATATCCTTGCTTCTGCCCCACTTGAGGATTTCTCTATCACAACAGAAGATAGGAACTCAGGCAGAAGCCCTGGAAATCACGATGAGATTGCATGCAACACCCATGTGGGATGCAATCTTGGGGGTACAACAGATTCACTCTTGGTTGCAAAACCCCTGCCTGGAATTTCAGAGCTTGAAGAAAGAGAAGGAGACTAAACCAGAGGTGCACGAGGAAGTCTGTTGTCTGAAGTGTAAGAGCCAGGGGCATGATAAATATCATTGTCCCATGTTTGTGAACTATATCACAGGAGGGGGACCGATTCCCTTGAGAGGAGAAGATCTAGTAGGACCAAGCATGGGGCCCATGCTATGGTGTGCTATTTCTCAGGTGGTTGGAAGACATGTAACATATAATTGTCATTTGCTACAAAAGTTCATTCAGACACTACAACAATTGTTTCCTGATTTCTGTAAATTGGTGGGCCATGATGAGTGCCACTTTCACAACTATGAATTAATGATGGAAAGAATGCCTACCTACCAAACGTAAGCAGGGACTCGACCTATAGATCAGGGCACTGGAGGAGTGCGCAAAAGATATCAGGGACAAGGCCAAGGAGGAGGAGGACCTGGTAGAGTTCGCGAACATGTTATTTGTTACAATTGTGGAGCACCAGGGCACTATGCATGGGAGTGTCAGAATAAAAAATTCACGTCATGTCAATACTGTAGCTAGTTTGACCACACTATAGAAGAACTCCCTGTGTTGATAGCCAAGATGCAAGAGAAAAAGGTGCAGCCTCAACAAAATATGCAAAACTTACACATGATGAGAGTTGAGCCCTACGAAGATGATTAGAATGTCAATATAGTGTTGAGGAGCAGCATAAAGGCTGATGATGATAAGGGAAAATAGTCTGAAGAGGACGGATGGGTTTGCAAGGCCCTGGAGAAGGAAGTTGGTTTTGATCTAGAGCACGCAGAGGAAATGTTTATGGAAGCCAAGAAAAGCCTCGTCGAGGCATCTACCTCAGGAAGTTAGAACAAAGTACCATAAATCGATGCGACTACAGAGGTTGATCCCTCTGTACTTACCACATTCTTGGAAACCTGCATGAAACTTCTATGTGATAGCAAGGATGTTAAAGGCCTGTAGGAATTGATAAACAAGTGTGCTAGTAAATAAAATGCCCCTAATGGACACCATGTTGTTAGAAAGATTGGAAAAAATAAGGAAAGAACAGGGCACGAGATGAGGCTCACCATGTAGATAGGAGATTATGAGATGGACCAGGTCATTCTGGATCTAGGGTCTGACATGAATGTTCTGCCTAAACATACATGGGAGAGAATGGGAAGACCTATGCTACAGTGGTCTCCAATCCATCTTAGAATGGAAAACCAATAGAATATCATCCCTATGGGATGACTACATGGAGTAATGGTGGATATAGAAGGTGCAAGTGCACTGGTTGATTTTGAAGTGATAGAGATTGTTGACGACAACAACCCATACCCCGTGCTCCTTGGAATTGACTGGCGATAGATATGAACATAGTCATGAAATTGAATAAGAGGACAATGTCATTTGAAAGGAAATCGCTTCGGGTGTTAGTACCATTGGACCCTACAGAAGGACCACGCTATACTGAACCAATCTGCAACTATGATGAAATGATGATGAATTGGATAAGATCTACAAAATAACTATGCGAGATCAAGATTGGATTAATCCAATAGATGATGGATGGATTGCATGGGATTGGGAATGTTCTTGTACCTCAGATTCAGATGAAGAGTTGGAGCACTAGAAAAATAGGTTGCATGAAGTATCTACGTTGCGCTGGAACATGATGACTAAATCGTTGCATTGTGTGTCATCATAGGTAAGGAATTTACCCTATTATGATGGTTTAACTACTGTGGATAAGTTTTTGGATGTCTTTGAATGAGAGGTCCCTGAGAATCATGCTTCCAAGCACTGGATTTGGCATTGCACACTACCCCCTCATGATGGTGGGGTAAGCACAAGGATAGATTTGATGAATGGCAAGATTACAAAAGGCCGATGAGGTTGTGATTTGGTCATCCTGAAATACGACTAACTGAGAAATATGATGTGAGGAATGATCTATGTGATAATCTAGAAAAGTGGGCTAAAGCTTATGGAACAGTGCCATAGCCAAAGTGGGTACACTTGTTTTGTCATACTCTAGAAACAATTCCTATGAACTCGTATCTAGAAACAGAGCTTCGCCATGGCACTGTGGAGTGGGATATATTAAGGGAAGGATTCTTATTGACCTTTAGTTTTGAACATGGGTTCGAGAGAATTGATGAGGCTCTGCAGGAGATTGAGGCCACGATATTCAGAATTTTGTAGGATCTGTTGGAGTTGGTTCATCCATACTGGAGCACCCAAGTGCGTCATGCGCTAGAATGCTATAATGTGACCACTAAAGGGGAGGATGAAGATCCAAGAAATATTAATATTCCATAAGATGAAGGCCATCATTAGTTTGAAGGTCCATAATAGAAAATCTAGACATCACCGCGCAGTTGAAAACCAAGCAAGTAAGCATTGGTACTGAAGCAAACCCAAAATTTGTGAAGATTAGGGATTACTAGGATGATGCCACAGTGGATAAAGTTGTTGAGCTACTCCGCAAGTACCAGGATCTTTTTCCCACCAAGTTTTTGGATGTGAAGGGCATCATAGGTGACTTGGGTGTGATGAAAATCACTTTGAAGCTAGATGTGAAGGTTGTTAAGAAAAGGCCATATTGCCTAAATCCTAAGTATAAAGAAAATGTTTGCTTGGAATTAGATAAGATGCTGGCAGCTTGCATCATCGAACTGGTGGAAGAATCTGATTGGGTGAGGCCATGTTGTACTACAAAACAACTGCCCCCATTTATAAAGAACAATAGTTAAGGTTAGGGCTATAAATGGGGACCCTTCTAAATTTTTTAGGCTTAGGATAATAATACCTAACTCTAAGAAAATACCTAGAAAAATCTTACAAAATGAACTAAGAATGAAATCCACATCGCAAATCGCAAATCGCACTTTTCCGCATGACTATGTCAAAACACCTTCGAAAAATTATGATATGTGATTAAGTCTCCCATTGTGGTAACATCACCTTGTCATTTGGTAATCACATTTCACA
Organism: Pinus taeda; assembly: GCA_000404065.3. NCBI lineage: Eukaryota > Viridiplantae > Streptophyta > Pinopsida > Pinales > Pinaceae > Pinus > Pinus taeda. Next base: position 111,286 of record APFE030709778.1, read on the forward strand.
CTTTTCATAGTTTGCAAGAAACTTAACCATGCCATTAGAATGACCACAAACAATTTGCGAAATGTGATATTGCGATATCCGCAACCGCATTTCACTTGATGCATCTGGTAACACTATACTGTATCCCTTTAAAGACCGTGATGCATGATTAAGAGTGGTAAAACGTGTGGAATAATTACATTTTAATACCAAACCAAACGAGTTAATAGGTTAATAAATATTTAGCGGCTCGAGGACGGATAATCATTTTCCAGGTTGTGGGTAGTCATAATCGAGTATCTCATTAAATATTTCTCATGATCCAAAGTCATTTCAGAGAAGCATTCACTCTTAATTAACATATCTCATCTGCACTGATATATCTTGTCTATTTCAGGAAAGCGACAAAAGGCATGTCACTAAGAAAGGTGATGCAGAAACAGAGAAAACAGACAATTGTTGAATCTAAGTTTACAAAGATGGCTCCTATCTTCACTGATACAATTTATGATGCCACTAGAGGCACAATAGTTTGGGAAGTAATTTACAATAGGCTGGAGGACGATCATCCTAAAATCACTATTACGAGAACAACAACTGACTCAATAAGGACTTCAGAACTTCAATGCAGAGATGCTTCCTATTCTTTCTTTCACTAGGATAGTAGCAACAACTAAAATCCTCCCCTATACAGATATGATCAGGTGGGTGATCAAAAACCTTATCATTGAAATTCAGAGCAGAGGATTTGAAGAAGATGTACCACATACCTAATCTGCAGGATATCTATGACAACACATTTCTAGCTAACTTCGCAAAGAAGAACCTAAACCATTTTAAGCTAATTTAGGGTTGGAGGGTGTTGGAAAACAAATTCAAATATGACAAATCGGGTGTGTATGTTATAGCCTCTTTGGAAAACCCCTACAACTATGCAACAACCATAATATGTAGATTGTATGGGCTACCCAATAATATTAAGTTTTCAATAGAATGGATTCCTTTGGTTGATGCCTGTGTTAATTACCATATCATGAATTTCCCTTCCATCCTATATGACCACCTAGCCAGCACCATTACCGAATATGGATAGAAGAAAGCCTCCTTTTCAAATAACCTCCCTCCCTTCTATTTTAGTGCCTACATTATGGATGTTATCTGTTTTTGCATGACATTTCCAACCATAGGTTGGAAATGGACCTTAGAAGATCCTTACCCAATCCATCTCATTCATAAACAAATATGGGAATCACATGACATACCTCACTTATGTAAGATATTCCATGTTGTTGTTTTGCCTGTATATCAAATAATTTTCAATAAGGAAGCCCCTAGGTTTTCCCAAGAAGCCGCAATAGACATGCTTACTATCGGCAAGTATTTCATTGAAGAAAGGTTCACCTACATTAGGGTTTTTGGTAGCACAACTGATCCACATGTCCTTCCTTTATATTTTTTTGATAAGTTGTTAGCAAGAGAGATTGCCTACTAGACTGTGGGAAGGGGTTTGACTAAAGTTCTCAAAGATGGCAAGAAGTCATTATGGCCCATTTTCCCTATCAAATGTGGTTATTTTTCTTTAGCCAATTTTGTTCATGCTACTAAGGAATCAACACATATGGAAGCCCTTTAGGTTCATACATTGCCTAAGAGGCAATTTGATCCAAATAGAGTGGCATATAATGTCACTACTAGACTAAATCTCAAGCCATACAATCATGAAGACAATTATTTTGAGGATTTTTTACAGTTGGTCGTATCCTTCGAACAAGAGTTTGAATGGGCAAAGGAAAATTTGAAAACTGGAGATTTTCAAAGATTTAAGGAATGCAGAGATGAGAGGCTCTAGGTAATCCCAGTGCATCTATTAAAGCCTGAGGATAAGTCAAGTGTCTCTGTTGATAGTGGAGGTCCTAGCTCTCAAGTAGACTCTCAGGTAAACACTAAGAAGACACCAGACACAGGGAAACCCCAAGACGTAGACAACACAGCTGAGTCCAGGAGGAAGTCAGCTAAGAAACAAGTGATAAGCACCCTGACTACATATTGTGCTAATCAACAACCCCCCATTTCTTAAAAAATCGTTACATAAAATTTACAGAAGAAATGGGTCCCTTAATAAGATTTGTGTGTTCATAAATAAAATTGGTATTAACCCATCATAAGAAAAACCCTTATTAAAAGGCTTAAGGTAAATCAATCATTTGGCAAGTTCCTTTTGAATAAAAATAAAAAGCGTGACTTTAAAAAATATTATGAAACCCTTCGTTATTATGATAAAGCGGCCCGAAGATCGCATATCACAATAACAAAGGAAACACAGACAAAGCCACAATAAACATTACCCATTTCCTCCGATCCGAAAAGGCAATTGCAATTGGATGCCAAATGCCAAGTGTAATAGAATGGAGCCCTTTAATTCCTCCAATGTGATAAAACATATCAAAATCGGCAATGACAATAATAAGCCAACACATAATTGAAGGCAGAATCAAATCCTCTGATGCGATAAAATATATCACAATTGGAAATCGGTGAAATCACATTGACAGAACCATAAAGCCCGACTTCATTCCCGATTGCGATGTATTTATTAGGCGCGCATCTCAAGGATATATTTAATTTTTTTTGCATGCATTATATCACTTATTCGGAAATCGGAGATATTCAAAGCAAGTTTTAAAGCCTTTCCCTTGATATTCCCGATCATCGATTTGCGATTTATCAATGATCATCCATCAAACAAATCTAAGGCACACTTCAATTTATCATTCGGCATATAAGCGACATGATGGGCATTTAAAACCATCTTTACCATGATTTATAGGTTAAATGGCTATTCAATGAAGCAACTAAGGGTAGATCTTTTCTTTAGATTTCATCCGCGCCAACCTTTAACTATATTCCTGCTGATTGACATAACTCCTCTTTCATTATCATATTGGTCTGTTACAGTGTTTCTCTATATCACGGTTTTGCGAACGCTTGTCAAAAATTCTGCTAAGAACAAAAATCTGAAGCAAAATGGGAAGGAAGTCAAAGAAATCCATAGTAGCAGCTCCTGTAGCAGCGACTCAGCTAGCCAAAGATCCCAAACAAAGTAAAAAGGGATTAATATTAGACACGACATGTCTTGGATTAGGAAATACTAGCTGGGAAGGTATCTATAATCTAATTGAAATTGAAGAGCCCAAAGAACTATTAGAAGACGCCACCGCTGATTCAATTGATAAGTTTGAAGCAACTCTTAAAGAGTTGGCATGCTCCTTTCTTCACATAATAGCTGCTCGAGCTAAAGTCCTCCCATATACTAATGTCATGAGATGGGTAGTGGAAAAAATTCCAGTTACAAACAGAACCTTTTGCACAGTTGACGGGAGGATATTCAGCTCATTTTAGCCAGATGACCTAAGGAAAATGTATCACTTGCCTAAGCTTGAAAAGTGGTACAACAAAGCCTTTCTTGAAGAGTTTGCAAAGGAAAATGAGTCAGAATCAACACCAATTAAATAGTGGAGACATTTTCCTGTGAAGCACAAGCACGAATCATCAGGTAAGTACTCTGTGGACTCATTGGCTTCTCCTTACTATTATTCCAGAGCTATGATGTGTAGAATGTGGGGAATTCATGACTCTACTAAGTTCACTTTAGAATTGGTCCCTCTAATGGAGGCGACAATCAATGGCTATGTAATGGATTGGGCCAACATTTTATCTGACAAATTAGCCACAACAATCCTAGAGTATAGAGCAAATGCATATCAAACTACTAAGACTATTCCCCCATTTTATTACAGTGCTTACATTATAGACACTATTTGTTTCAATTCTAAATTTCCTTTGCTCGGGTGGAGATGGACCCCCACAGACCCTAAGCCAATCCATATCTATCATGATCAGTTATGGAAGGCTAATTACACAAACCATTTGTATAAAATATGCAACGGTTTTATTGTGCCTATTTATTACTCTATTTTTGATAAGCTTGCCCTAAAGATATTCCCAGAAGCATAAATAGATTTGACAGTAGTAGGAAGTTGGTTTGGAGAAGAAAAATTCACTTATATAAGGCTTTTTGGTAGCCTTACAAAACCTCATGTCCTTCCACTATATGTGCCCGATAAACTGTTAGCTCGGGAATTAGCCTATCAAATAATAGTAGAAGGGACATCCAAAACCCTTATAAATTCAAAGAAACAGACATGGCCTACATTCCCTTTAAGATGCAGTGTCTTCACTCTTCATGATTACAAACTTGTGGAAAAGGAGGCAGGAAAAATACAAATGTTGAATCTTGCAGCAATCCCCAATAGGCAATAGGATCCAAGAAAAGTTGCCTATAATGTTGTTGAACAAGCCAAGCTTGCAAAGTTTGATCATGAGAAGGATGACTTCGATGATCTATTTTCCTCAGCCCAATATTTATTTCAAGTTAAATCATTGGCTAGAATCAAATATCAATATGAATGATTAGAATTGTTTAATAGGCTTAGAGAGCAGAGGTTGCAAACTTTGCCTTTAGACCTCTTAGTCACAGATCCTAAAGCCCAGTCATCCAGTCAGATTGAACAAATAGTTACTGGAAAAATTTCTGATGTGGAAAAGGCCTCCGAACAGGAACAGAAACAGGAACATGAGAAGAGATAAGAATAGGAGAAAAAATAGGAATAGGAAGAAGATAGTCAACTCATGAATATAGATACTCAGATTGATCCCAAGCTTCTTCAAGAATGGAAACATTTTGATTCCATTATAAGAAATACTAAGACTTTACAGGGATCCAGCACGCCTGGAGTGACAATTGGTCACAAAACATCAACTAGTACGGTTCCAACTAAAGGAACCAGCGACCCACCCCATCATTTAGAAAGATATGGAGATAATTCCAGAAAATCCATCTAATGAAATCATCTTACCTGTAGAAGAAATACCACCTTTAGATGTCTTTTACAACCCCAAACATAAGGCTGTAGTAAAAAGACAAAGGAAAAAGAGAAAGTTTGATCAATCCTCTCTTTTACCTACACAAATAGAAATGGCTAATGTGGTATGAGAGAAGAAACTAATCCTTCTGAAGACCTTACAAAACTCTCCCAATATGTCGAGGCATACTCGGCAGCTACTATGGATAAAGTGTCATAAGTTAGTAATTTACTCAAAGAAAAAGATCAGACAATTGTTTCACTGGAAGTACAGGTATCTGAAAAGCAACAGAGAATAGAGCAGTTGGAACAACAGTTAGCAGTGCAATGACAATCAAATAACCAGCTAAATGAGCAATTGCTCAAGGAGAAGCAGAGGATAGAACAAAGTGTAGTATAGAAACAAAAAAAATTATCCTTAGCATTGGCCAAGCTAAAGACAAAAAATGAGCAATTGAGCAAAACAAAAGATGAGCAAATCCCTCAACTAACTCAACAAATAGAAAAGTTCAAAAGTCTTCCTCAACCAGCAGAGTTCAAATCCGAAGCTCTCTATATCAATAGGGCATTGATTAAACAGTTAAATTTACTATGTCATAATATTTCTCTTGTTGAGCCCCTCTGTGAGATTTCTTCTTCGATGATTGACAAATCAGTTGACACAAGGCAGAATTTGGAACAGGCTGATGAGATATTGACAAAATTTCTTGCCTGGAAAGAAACCAATGAAGGGAAAGCTACAAATTTGCCTAAAATTCTAGAATCACACAAAGAAATTATTTTCCTAGAATGGGAATTCCAATTAATGAAAGCAGAAAGGGCAACTTCGAGATGTAGATCAGTAACTGGTAATTTGATTGAATTAATTAGTGATACTCTTTATCTGTCTAATTTGATTTCAGAGTGCACTCCAGGTAAATTTCCATTAGCTAAAGCACTGGAGCAGTCATGTAAGCGGGAGTTAGAAAAGAAGGAAAGATTAATCGCGGGCATCCAAATTTTAACTTGGGACACCTTTTGGTTCTTCCTGGTTAAACCATATAGTCAAAAATCAGCACTGAAATGTTTAACCAATGCAATTGGTTACATAATTCCCGAAATTCATGATGCTATGTATTCAACCCAACTACATTCACGTCTGAGTCACCCTCTAGAATTTCAACCAATGCTTGCTATATGCCAGCTCAAACCAAAGGATGATCGACCGAAATAGTGAATCATTTTGTTGACTGCAAGCATGCCTATTTCAAGGAGATTTTCATGATTTGGTTATACCATATCATAGCATTTTTATTTTCATAATCAGTTAGCTTAGATAGTATTTATAGACCCTTTCATGTCTTTAGAAAGGGTCCTCAATTTTTGTATAAAACTTGGATCCGGAGTCACACTAGTGCTTTCGATATATATTTTTTATGAAGACTGGACCTATATTCTGGATTTTAATGAAGAATGCTTTGATGAGATATGCATTATTGCCTTATGTGAGAGTATTTCTAAGTTGGAAGATAGGATCTGAATGCGATTGATATTGGAAGGGATTCGAATTACATATAGTACTATTATCTATGTCTTTGCTCCATTCTTTTATATAAATCAATGTTTATTCAATCTTTCTATCATTTGATATATGTATCTATTTTAATAGCAATCCTTATACCTATCACTATTGAATGTTTAAGGGATGTTATTCTTTCAATCGTATTTATGTCAATGATATATGAAGAATAGTTTAATAATGTTTTAATTATTACTTTGTTCAACTATTTGAACAAAGTAATTATCATATGAATGAATGTCTTTATTTATCAATGGAGTCATCTATATGCCTATTTGTAGATAAAGATTATCAAAAGTTGCACTAAAGTGGAAATTTCCCGAGATAGATTAGTTGTTTATAATTTTGCATTTTAGAATAAATCATCCATCATTATCATTAGATAATGGAAACTCAACCACTTATCCATCCTATTTACAAATCTTTGAGAAACTAGTCCCATTATATCCAGTCGGAGCCACCACACCAAACGGAAAAGGAGCTACCTTTAAGGTCCGGACTGGGTGGTTTTCCCTGATGTTGATGCAGTGATTTTTGAGGCATCAACATTTTTGGCACTAGAAAGAGGGCATGAACTGTGAATAGTGAGAGAACCCAAACCTACAACCCATTCTGAGAGTAAATCTCCCTTCACCTCAACTCCGACTTTTCCTTTGCATGTTGGAACTCTAGTCTTCAAACGAGAAGAAGAGAGCACAACTACCACTGCTCAACCACAACATATCCCAGATAAATTAAGTCTTGAATCTCCTGAAGTATAGTCCCTTATCCATAAACTTCAAGCCTTCTCAATATCACCACAGAAATCTGAGGTATCCCAAGGTAGTGTGACTTCGCAATTTACTCCACCTCACCCACTCACCAGACTTCAGAGCAGAAAGCTTGGTATTGAACCTACTGAGTTTCCTTTACCTAAAAGGAAAAGGGTAAGAAAAACAACTGAAGGATCTGATAGTGAGATTATCTCATCATCATCCTCCATTTCATCTTCTCCATTGCAAAGTCAACCATCCTCTCCTCCATTACAAATTGTTGTTCAACAGGGATTTGGAATTTCAACATCTCAATCCTCTCAAACTTCAATATCTGCTCCTTCCCAATCATCTGGAACTTCATTAGCAATATCATCTAGTACTAGTTCTACAATGGCTCAAAATCCATGGAATAATCCTGGTGCAGTCACCATGCCTGCACCATTAAACTAACTGCCAGCACATCTCGAAAAATGGTTGCCAAAATTTAATCCAGATGAGCACATTAATAATTTTATGTTAGCAGTTAATTTGAAAGGAGTTACAGAGGGAGATGTCGTTGTTAGGATTTTCCCTTATACCTTGCAAGGATTAGCTGGTTCTTGGTATTTTTCCTTATCCTCACGATCCATTACTAGTTGGAACATTTTTCAAGAACAGTTCTTGGCTAAATACGGTGATGATAGATCTCTAGCGACATTAATCAATGATCTTTCAAATCTTAGGATAGAATCAAAAGAGCCTATAAAAGAGTTCAATTCACGATTTAATAAACTCTTGAATAATATCCCAATTGCCTCTAAACCTAGTGAGCAAATTAGAAGTGAATGGTATATAACAGCTTTACCTTCAAATATAGTTATCTTTGTAGATAAGGCTGCAAAACCAACTCTAGCAGAAAACATGAAAGAGGCACTTGCTATAGAGAAACACATTATTGCTTTAGAAAAGAAGGCTGCACTTGAAGATATAAAATCCGAAAATGTCTCTTTCAAAGATGATTCAAAGAAGAAAATGGCTAAAGATCCATATGATATGGAGGGTCTCCAAAAAGTCCTCAAGACTATGTCAAACGAAATGGTAGAAATCAAAAAACAAGTAGCTGATACTTCAACCAAAAGACCATTTAGAAACTTCAAGAAACCTGAATCAAAGCCACCAAATGCTATCTCCAATGCAGACTCAGATCCCGAAGAAGAAGAAGAAGAAGAAACAGTCTTATCATCTAAAGAACCTGAAGAAGAAGAAACTGTAGAATGTCATGGGATGTGGGGCTTTATTTTGCCTAATTCCGATACAGAAAATGAATAGGAAGCTTTCCCTATAACTACCAGGAGTAAGGGTACTCCTGAACCTGTTCAAATAACTCAAGAGAAAAGGAATACAAGTACTACTACTGAAGAAAAAGTTCCCACAAAGAAATCTACAGCTTTACCTTCTCAAAATTAGCCATCAGCTTCAAATCCACCTCCAACATCTAAAACATTAGTAGTTACAGATTCTATGGACTACAACATTATTGAAGACATGAAGAAAACAAAGGCAAATATCACTACGTTTGAGCTTAGTAAACTCAAACATCAAGAAAAATTCTTGCTCAAAGAATTAGAGGTTGTACCTTCTACCCCTCTTCCAAATGCTGTGTTATCCAAAGCTGCTAATGAAACAGGTAAACCACCTCCTAGTAGAGTAGAAGCTACTGATGCTATTTTAATTAGAGATAGATCGAATTCCCATACCCCTCCATTCCTCTTAACCTATGAGATCTATAATAGAAATCTGCACAACTGTTTGATTGACTCAGGGGCTTCCTCGAATATAATGCCAGCTTCAATTTGTTCCAAACTGAACATTGAACCCCAAAAGTCAGCAATTCATATTATCCAGTTGGATAGAACAAAGGTCCAGGTTTTAGGAGAAATCAACTCAGTAACTATTAGGTTATCAGCTGATCCAAGAGTGGTTCAGAGAATTGATATTTTAATCGCTGATATACCTGAATTTTATGGTTTGATTTTGAGTAGAGACTGGTTCGAGAAACTTCATGGTTATATTTCCACCAATTGGTCTCATATGTGGCTACCTTATAAAGGAAATCCAAATCAGATCAAGATTGATCGAGAGAAACACATGACCCATACTGTTACTGAGTTCGAACAAGAAAATCAACCAATAGCATTCAATAACAACATTTTGGGGAATTACTCATCTGAATCATTCTTTGGCAATTTTACTGCTTAACCATCGCCCTTCTCAGTTAATCATTTCACATCTCAAATCAAAAATTTTTCACAAAAAGATACATCATGATGTGTTAAAATTGCTGAGGAAACTGTAAAGAAAGCTGTAGATAAATCTTTGTTTTGGTCATTATATTTTGATGGGTCTAAGTCTAGTGAAGGTGTGGGAGTAGGATGTATTCTAGTTAGTCCCGAAGGAGAAAAGACCATGTTATCATGCAGGTTGGAATTTGAATGCACAAACAATACAACTGAATATGAAGCCTTGATTCAAGGGCTTTACAAAGCAATTGGTCTTCAAGTTCAATATTTGAAAGTGTTCGGTGATTCGGAAATTGTTATAAAACAGGTCAGAAATACTATTCAATGCCTTTCCAGTCACCTTAAACACTATCATTCTTTAGTACAGGACCTTATATCTCAATTTTTAGCATTCAATATTTCTCCCATCCCTAGATCCCAGAATGTAACAGTAGATTTACTAGCTAATGTTGCTTCCAAACTCCTTCCATCTGAAGATTATAGCCCAGACAGATTCTGAGTAGAGTTAATTTTTAGACCATCAATTCTTGATAATGTCACTAACTGGCGAGTATTCAATCATGATGAAGAAATTTTAAATTTTTTCACTTCTGACAAGTCCTATGATGATCAAATTATTGATGAAAATGACCATGACCTTCAAATGAAGGAAAAGTTTGAAGAAAACTCAATACCTAAACCAGTGGTCAAACTTAAAGATCTTTATGATATCAAAGACATGTTTAAATAGGTTACTAATTCAAAGCTTCAAAGTTCTACTTTGAGATTTGAATTGATAAACCTTGGTACTGAGCATAATCCACAAAACATCAATTTGGGATTAGGACTTTCCTTAGAAGAAAGAATTGCATTCATTAGATTATTGCATAAATATAAAAATGTCTTCACTTGGAAATATGATGATTTGAAAACATACGATACATCTATCATACAACATACTATTCAAATGCTTTCTGAACAAAAACTAGTACAACAGAAATTAAGGAAGATTCATCCTAACTTAGAGAGTCAAATAAAAGTTGAATTAAACAAACTCTTAAAAGCTAAGATAATTTTTCCTGTTAGACATTCAAACTGGGTGTCCAATATGGTGCCAGTATAGAAGAAAAATGATGACATTAGAATTTGCATCGATTTCAGAAATCTTAACAAAGCAAGTCAAAAGGATAACTTCCCTTTACCTACCATGAAACAAACATTCCATTCAGTAGTAGGTTCTGAACTGATGTCCTTCTTAGATGGCTTTTCAAGGTATAACCAAATTTTGGTACACCCTAATGATAGACTCAAGACTACTTTTAGAACCAAGTGGGGAACTTATGCCTACCAAAAAATGCCTTTCGGATTAATCAATGCTGGAGCTATGTTCCAAAGAGCAATGGACATTGCATTCAAAGGACTGATCAATAAATCAATAGTTGTCTATTTAGATGATATTACTTTGTTCTCCAAGAGAAGATCAAACCATTTGCATGACCTGAAACAAATATTTGAACGTTGCAAAAGGTATGGTATCTCACTCAATCCAAAGAAGTCCTTTTTTTCTCTTGATCAAGGTAAACTCTCGAGCTTCATTGTTTCAAAGAATTGTATTTATATTGATCCAGAAAGAATCAAAGAGATTTCTAACATTCCATTTGCTCATAATAAAAAATCCATGCAATCATTTTTAGGTCAAATTAACTTTGTAAAAATATTTGTACCAGATTTTTCACAGATTGTTTTACCATTACAAACCATGATTAAGAAAAATTCAGTGTTTAAATGGGGGCTTGGAGAAAAGGAAGCATTTGATTCCATCAAACAATCAATTATAAATTCCCTTGCTTTAAGCACTCCTAATTTTTCAAATCATTTCATGTTATATACTCTTGCATCCGATTCATTTTACACAGCAGTGCTGATGCAAATTAACGAACAAAACTTGGAAGCACCAATCTCATGTTATAGTTGAAATCTTCAAGATGCTGAACTTATTTACTCGGAAGTTGGAAAACAAGCCTTTGTTGTATACAAAGCCATTAAAAACTACAGACCCTTTCTCTTAAAAGCTCACACAAAAGTTATAGTCCCTTTTTCAGCAGTAAGATAGTTACTAGTTCAAAGGGAATTAGGAGAAAAGAGAAAAAATTAGGTCACAACATTACAAGAATACGACTTGGAAATCAAACTAGCAAAGATTGTCAAAGGCCAAGGTTTTTGCAGGTTGTTAGTAGGAGCTTCTAATATTCAGGAACTTGGAGCTACAAAAGATATTGAAGAAATCAATCAGATAAGTACCACTAATCCTGAATCCCAATACAAAGATCTGATTTTCTATTTGAAAAATGGATATGCTCCTTCTAATCTTTCTTACAAAAACAAACGTGCCATACGATTGAAAGAAAAAAGAATTCATAATTATAGATGATGTATTGTTTAGACAAAATTATGATTCAATTTTGTTAAGATGCTTAGAAAAACCTGAAGCGCAAAAGGTCTTGCAGGAACTACATAACGGACCAGCATGGGGACATTTTGGAGCTGATACAATAGCTCACAAGATCATTCATGCTGGGTATTACTGGCGTACCTTGTTCAGAGATACTCATGAATATGTAAGGAAATGCCAAAGTTGTCAAACTACTAGCGGAAGACAAAAGGATCCAGCTTTCCCTTTGCAACCAGTCAACGTTGAACAACCTTTTGAACAATGGGGACTGGATATCATTGGAGAAATCATGCCACATTTGTCCAAACAACATAGGTATATTCTTACAGCCACTGATTACTTTACTAAGTGGGTTGAAGCGATTCCTTTGAAGACAACAAACTCTGAGGCAATCATTGAATTCATAGATCAGTTCATCATTACTAGGTTTGGTGTCCCAAACGCTCTTATTTTTCATAATGCATCTTACTTCTCTGGAAATTCTATATTTGATTTTGCTATAAAAAGGGGATTTAAATTGAAATATTTTGCAAACTACTACCCTCAGGGTAATGGTTTAGTAGAATCCACCAATAAAAATCTTATCAAAATCATTAAGAGAACTATTAATCTGAACCATAAGAATTGGCATAAGTCTTTGATATTTACATTATGGGTAGATCGTATAACATAGAAGGCCTCAATAGGCACTTCTCCATTTAATCTAGTGTATGGAATGGAGACTGTCATACCAACAAACTTAGTACTTCCATCACTAGCCTTAGTGCAGTGTATTGAAGAAAATCCCTCATCCTCTATTCAATTGAGACATAACCAAATCCTGAAAATAGAGGAAGAAAGGGAGAAGGTCCGAATTACACATGCGAAGCATCAACAAATTATTAAGTTTTCTTTTGATACAACTTCAACTGGATCAAAACATTTACAAGTTGGTGATCTTGTTTTGAAATGGGACAATGCCCATGAGGATAAAGGAAAACACACTAAATTTCAGAAAATGTGGCTTGGACCATTTCAAATCAGTGAGAAGATAAGCCCATCAACATTCATATTGCAAGATCTATTAGAAAAGAGAGATTCTCTTCCCGTCAATGGGCTTATTTTGAAAAAATTCTTCAATTGAGGAGGTAACCCCTTCTCACTTTGTAAATATTCAATTTTTAGCTATATTGGTGTGAATAATTAGTTTATTTTCTTTCTTAGAAAATAAAGTTGTAAATAGCCTTCTATTGGTCTTTACTATTTTGAAAAAGCTACTTAAAAGAAAATAGTCTTAATATTTACTTTTGATATATGGAAGCCTTGAAGGAAAAGGGAAGAGTTCTAAGAAATTAGGTATAATTAAACTCTAAAAAACCCTTTTTATTTTTGTGAAATCTTCTCAAAACTTGAAAATACTATAAATCATTCTAAGTTTTAGAAGCCTAAAAGAGGTTATCAATAGAAAGCAAAGACCGATCCAATCTCAGCATCTTCAAC
>APFE030709784.1:0-11140 GCA_000404065.3 Pinus taeda
TTTGTTGCTTGTATTCCTTTTGGGAGTGAAACCTGGGCTACTCTATGCCTTTTATATGGTGTTTTTCTTGATATATTTGATGAGGTCAACAGTGGGCAGACAAACACGGAAGCTTCTAGTTCTCCTTTGTGAATTACATTTTTCATTTCTGTACCTACTCCAGCTAGATCTATTTTCGAAGGTTCTGGACAACAAAGAGGATTCAATAAGGTCAATTCTCCTTCACTGCAGTGTACCAAATCATGCAAGTCTTTGGGATTTTCTAAGCATTGCAGTATTATTACGCTTTTCTGCAGTTCAAGATCATGGCATAGAAGCACTCCATACATTTTCTGCAATTTTGAAGTGCAGCCCGCAATCACCATTTGGTTTTGGCTTAATGAAAGATGGGTTCAACAAATCTGTACTGTGGACAATATGTTTATCCCAAAATTTGACAGATAGTGATCCACACCACACTCAACAAGTGAACTGGATTAAAAATATCTTTTGACCATAGGCCAAATGTTTCAAGCAACATATCGCTCCTGTGGGACCTACATTGCATGTTTGACCATACTTGTCATAGTATACGTGGTCAATCCTAATTACATAGCATTTGGCTACCTCATCTTTCTTTTGGTTTGGATCATAGGCCGACAACTGCTAGAAAAGACAATGAAGCATTTGTGGCTACCTTTACTGATTTATGCCATGTTGGTCTTTATCTTCACCTATGTTTTGAGAAACTTACCAAGTTTGCAGATGTGGCTCTCTAGAAGGATGTTGCTTTATCCATATACAGGGTCGAAGCCTGGAGCTTCTTTGTTTGACTGTGCGCGACTTGTTGGGTGGGCGCGACCCGTCAAGGGAGTCCCAACAGTTGGAAAACAACACGAGCGCGACCTGTGGGGCGTGCGCGACCCGTCCAAACCTACAGCAAATCTCTTGCAATTTTGATTGTAATGCAGTTGTATAGATATGAAAGATGATCATCTCGTCGACTTCCCAGCTTTTCATACATATGACCGAAATGGCCTATTAGTTCGTCTGGGATCAGGATCAGGAGAAAATTTGTCCTCCTCACTAAAACGTTACATCCAAGAGTTTTTGAAGGAGAATATGCAGAGTGCATATGTACCCGAATGGGCCGCGAAAGAGAAGATAAAACGAAGAGAAATGGTTGCTCCTGAAGCGCGATATATTTCTGTGCGGAGTATTTCAAAGTGCCGACAATGAACATATTTGCAATAGAAATAATAAGGAAGAGGTGCATGAGTGTCAGTGGACAGGTGATGGAGACCCTGTGGTTGCTTTTGTGCATTATCGATTCATTGTTGAGGAAGAAATTCCTGTAGTCTATGTTTATAAACTTCAATTACAGAAATGTATGCAAGGAAGAGGGCTTGGAAAACTTTTGATGCTTATCGCACGCAAGAACCAAATGAAGGCAGTGCTGCTTACTGTTTAGAAAAGAAATATATCTGCAATGAATTTCTACACTAGCAAACTAAGATACATAATTTCCAGCATATCACCATTACGAGTAGATCCACTGATCGGAGTAGAGAAGAATTTGGCGCACATCCTTGACACCTGGGCCTTCACTTCAGCCAAAAATACACAAAGATATATGTTACCAGAAGAATAGGATTCGTATTCTTATCTATGACCTCAGTTAGTCACACAATGGGGTCTGTGCTCCAATTTTTAGTCTTTTTGGTTAGAGAATTTCTAGGAGAAAGTTGTTCTTTGTTCTATTTATGTAACTTCAGGTGAAACAGCGTCCAGGATTTTGGGTTGATCTGTTTTCTCCTACAACAGTCTTATTTAATGTATTAAAAATCATTTGTAAAGGTGAGTAGAGAGAGGGGAGAGAGTTCTGAGCACTGGTGGAGAACAAAGAGCTTTATTGTACAGTCTTTGACATAGATTTTAATTAAAAAATGCATCACTGACCCCTGAGATTCCTGTGGTTTGAGATTTGACATTTGTGTCCTCTTGTGTTTCATATGTAGCCTGTTATGTATTCATTTCATTTCATAATTGTTTCCATTTGAACAAATGAAGTGTTAAGGTAGAATTCATAATTTAAATGCTCTTCCTTTAAGTTTGTTCATATTTAATGTTTTCTTCTGTTTGACAAGGATTCATCTTCTATGCCCTTGTCAGCTCCTCAGTAGTCTAGCCATTCCATTTAATCTCAATTTGATGTTAAACTTTCTTGCCTACCTTGCCTCAGGGGATAACTTGTGTTTTTTATTACATTTCTCTGTTCAAACTGTTCCTTTGCCCCATGCAGCCCAGAAAAACCCCATCATTTTATTAAAAACCCCTTTTTATCAGTTTACTAGCCTAAAATCAGTGTTCTTTATTGGTCATCTCCGCCCGTTAAAGATCTTTGCCGAGATAGACCGGAGAGAGCCCTCTCCTACCCCGTAGGGCTAGCTACGAGGCTAAGTGGGTTGATGTTGCCTTGGAGTTTACCTTTTTCAACCTCAAGTGAAATTTCAAGCGCTAACATATTGACGACCATACTGGGGAGAACATTCAACTTGTTGATTGTCTTGTCCCAGTACACGAAATCAAATTGCAGATTTGATGCTGATGGTGGACAGCAATCAGACACATATGCAGGCTGAACTATTCACATGGCGACTCCAACTCGATCCAGACAGTTCAGTGCTCGCTGATTCATTCATGCAATGGTGGGGTATGTGGCAAACCCTGCACTTTGTGAAGCTCTAAATGAAGTTAGAGACTGGTTTGTGGATATTGAAATTAATGAAGAATTTTTCAGTACCTTCTTTCAATGTTTGAAATCTCCGAAGTTTCATATTGAAGCTAAAACTAGTGTCTGTGAGTTAATTGTTGAAAAACTTGGAAAGGAGATTCAATGTTTAGATGAGCAAATCCAGTCATATGATTTCCAAGACCCCAAAAAGTTCTTGGAAATCCTTCCTCCATTGAAACAAGAACTCATAGAATTGCCTATAGATGTTTACATTGACAATGTGCAATTGGAAGTATGTATTGCAGAGTTGGGGCAGCCAACAGAGTCTGGCTTCCATGATCCTATTGCGGCATACATGGACTCGTTTTACAGTTTGATTGATAGATCAGGTTGTCTTTTCCGTGACCAGGGTCATTACGTGCATGAAGGGCTGCCAGCAATTACATCTGTGTCCTGGTGGAAGAATTCTCGAGCGGCATCACTTTCAAGTTTACTTGAATGGTTAATCTGGAATTTTAGTATTACCTGATCTAGTGTTTTTACAGCAAAGTAGGGTAGATTTTGTAAATAAATAAGCAACCATAAGGCAACATTTTGTTCCAGTTTCATTACAGTTTAGTTTGAAGTTTGCCGAATTAGTCTTCAGTTGTGTTAATTTGTTGAAATAATGGACTCCATTGCCCAATGGATGGAGGCACTGTCTGCTCTCCCAAAGTTCTGCGGTTCTTGGCACCTCCAAAAAGTTGTAGCTGCCATCCCAAGTGGAGCCGATGTTAGACTCTGTCTTGTATGTCAAATGTGAGATTGATTATTCTTCAAAACCCTGTTTTGAAGAAAAAATCATTAAATGTGTTGTTTTAGAATATGTAATCTATTCTCCAGCTCTTCAAATGGCAGCGAATTCAAGCTCCTATCCCTGCACAAGCACAATTCAGAATATAATTAGCAATCAGAGACAGAAATTGTAAAACAAAATTTCAATACTGATCACTAAAACAATGCTGCAGTTGTTGCTGTAAAAGATGATGCTGAGATGAGTTTTGTTGGGATTGTTCCTGATAGATGAAGCTCAAGATATTTTCTATGAGATTCCAAAGCAGGGCCTAAGACCTCATGTCATTATATGTAGTACATTGATGGAAGGGCAACAGAAAGAAAAAAGGTTTTGATTTTTGTTGTAGTTGCATGGTGTTTCCGCAAGAGCTCACGTTCAATTTCTTTGTTGCTTGTATTCCTTTTGGGAGTGAAACCTGGGCTACTCTATGCCTTTTATATGGTGTTTTTCTTGATATATTTGATGAGGTCAACAATGGGCAGACAAACACGGAAGCTTCTAGTTCTCCTTTGTGAATTACATTTTTCATTTCTGTACCTACTCCAGCTAGATCTATTTTCGGAGGTTCTGGACAGCAAAGAGGATTCAATAAGGTCAATTCTCCTTCACTACGGTGTATCAAATCATGCAAGTCTTTGGGATTTTCTAAGCATTGCAGTATTATTACGCTTTTCTGCAGTTCAAGATCATGGCATAGAAGCACTCCATTCATTTTCTGCAATTCTGAAGTGTAGCCTGCAATAACCATTTGGTTTTGGCTTCATGAAATATGGGTTCAACAAATCTGTACTGTGGACAATATGTTTATCCCAGAATTTGACAAATAGTGATCCACACCACACTCAGCAAGTGAACTAGATTAAAAATATCTTTTGACCATAGGCCAAATGTTTCAAGCAACATATTGCTCCTGTGGGACCTACATTGCATGTTTGACCATACTTGTCATAGTATACGTGGTCAATCCTAATTACATAGCATTTGGCTACCTCATCTTTCTTTTGGTTTGGATCATAGGCCGACATCTGATGGGAAAGACAAGGAAGCATTTGTGGCTATCTTTACTGATTTATGCCATGCTGGTCTTTATCTTCACCTATGTTTTGAGCAGCTTACCAAGTTTGCAGATGTGGCTCTCTAGAAGGATATTGCTTTATCCATATATAGGGTCGAAGCCTGGAGCTTCTTTGTTTGACTGTGCATGACCTGTTGGGTGGGCGCGACCCATCAAGGGGGTCCCAATAGTTGGAAAACAACACGGGCGCGACCTGTTGGGCGTGCGCAACCCGTCCAAACCTACAGCAAATCTCTTGCAATTTTGATTGTAATGCAGTTGTATAGATATGAAAGATGATCATCTCGTCGACTTCCCATCTTTTCATACATATGACCAAAATGGCCTATTAGTTCGTCTGGTATCAGGATCAGGAGAACATTTTTCCTCCTCACTAAAACATTACATCCAAGAGTTTTTGAAGGAGAATATGCAGAGTGCATATGTACCCGAATGGGCCACGGAAGAGAAGATAAAACGCAGAGAAATGGTTGCTCCTGAAGCGCGATATATTTTTGTGCAGAGTATTTCAAAGTTCCGAAAATGAACATCTTTGCAATATAAATAATAAGGAAGAGGTGCATGAGTGTCAGTGGACAAGTGATGGAGACCCTGCGGTTGCTTTTGTGCATTATCGATTCATTGTTGAGGAAGAAATTCCTGTAGTCTATGTTTATAAACTTCAATTATAGAAATGTGTGCAAGGAAGAGGGCTTGGCAAATTTTTGATGCTTATCGCACGCAAGAACCAGATGAAGGCAGTGATGCTTACTGTTCAGAAAAGAAATATATTTGCAATGAATTTCTACACTAGCAAACTAAGATACATAATTTCCAGCATATCACCATTAAGAGTAGATCCACTGATCAGAGCAAAGAAGAATTTGGCGCACATCCTTGACACCTGGCCCTTCACTTCAGCCAAAAATACACAAAGATATATGTTACCAGAAGAATAGGATTCATATTCTTATCTATGACCCTGTTAGTCACACAATGGGGTCTGCGCTCCAATTTTTAGTCTTTTTGGTTAGAGAATTTCTAGGAGAAAGTTGTTCTTTGTTCTATTTATGTAACTTCAGGTGAAACAACATCCAGGTTTTTGGGTTGATCTATTTTCTCCTACAATAGTCTCATTTAATGTATTAAAAATCATTTGTAAAGGTGAGTAGGGAGAGGGGAGAGAGTTCTGAGCGTTGGTGGAGAACAAAGAGCTTTATTGTACAGTCTTCGACATAGATTTTAATTAAAAAATGCAGCTCTGACCCCTGAGATTCCTGTGGTTTGAGATTTGACATTTGTGTCCTCTTTTGTTTCATATGTAGCCTGTTATGTATTCATTTCATTTCATAATCATTTCCATTTGAACAAATGAAGTGTCAAGGTAGAATTCATAATTTATATGCTCTACCTTTATGTTTGTTCATATTTAATGTTTTGTTCTGTTTGACAAGGATTCATCTTCTATGCCCTTGTCAGCTCCTCAGTAGTCTAGCCATTCCATTTAATCTCAATTTGATGTTAAAGTTTCTTGCCTACCTTGCCTCAGGGGATAACCTGTGTTTTTTATTACATTTCTGTGTTCAAACTGTTCCTTTGCCCCATGTAGCCCAGAAAAAGGCCATCATTTTATTAAAAACCCCTTTTTATCAGTTTACTAGCCTAAAATCAGTGTTCTTTATTGGTCATCTCCGCCCGTTAAAGATCTTTGCCGAGATAGACCGGAGAGAGCGCTCTCCTACCCCGTAGGGCTAGCTACGAGGCTAAGTGGTTTGATGTTGCCTTGGAGTTTACCTTTTTCAGCCTGAGGTGAAATTTCAAGCGCTAACACATGCAACATCATCATAATGTACCTCTAGCATCTGCAGGTGTAAGTAGAAGTTATCCAAATGGTTTTCTGCTTTTATCACCTTGTCAGGGTCATATTTCGTTAAAAAAAAATTTGGGGGTCTTTTCAACTTATATAAAATACCTAGAAGGGAAAGTGGGCCTTGAGTCATCCAATCCAGACCTTGGTCTGCCATGTTCTCATCCCTATACTCCTCATCTTCTTTAGAATTTTAGGAACCTTCTCTGAGACCAACTAACCTGTGGAAAGTGTCGTTTGAGAGCATAACGTTTTCCCTGTCAATCCCACTATAAGGTGGAGGTTTCTCTAGTTTTTATATGTTGTTTGTAGATTCCGCTAACTTTTCAAGGGTGGTGAAAACCAAATATTCCACTGTAGAAACTGCTATCCCGATAGGAGTTTTTTTTTTCTTCAAAAAACATAAGGAATATTATGTGCCCGGGAATTAATCCAATAGCCTTCGCAAAGCGACATGTTATAGGCCAAATTTCCTGGATGTGCTCATAAGAAACTTCAAAACTTTGTTCACGACCAAGATGAGAAGATCCACCTACTTCAAGAATATGAGTCGAAGAGGTGCTAGGAATTTCTTGGCTTGTCTAAAGGAAGTGTGTTGTGGGTGGTTGGACTTTTGAACCATAAAAATTTGGTTTCCCTCCTTCTAGTGCTATAAATATTGGTAGTACTGAACCTACCAACATTCCAGGGGGTCTCCCTGATATGTAGTCTAAATTATACCTCACACCATTTGGGATAGGAGCCCCATACATAATAAGACCTGACTATCATATACTTAAATATATGTCTTGTATTTAGATATCAACAAGAGAGAGAATCACATATGTGCCTTCAAAAAGAAAGCAAGTGTTCCTGGTTAATGTGGAGTTGCAAGTGCATCAAGTTTCTACTTCAAAGGGGGGAGAGAGTGAGCCTCTAAAATAGAGGTAAGAGTACCACCATAATAAAGACACACATAAACATGAATTTTTCGTTTAACATCCAGTGAAATAGTCCACAAAGTTGCAATAATCATTATAACCATTAAAACACATTCTCAATAAGATAAGTAGTAATATAACTAAATATTTCAACTACTTCAATACTAGTGAAAGCAAAAATGAATCATAAACATTCACATAATAGTCTTACAAATATTCATAATCCATGTATGGAAACGTGTTGGCCATTAGGCTTCAAATATTAAGTAAAATTCCTAAGATGCATGAATACAACGAACATCACTTGCTCCAATAGTGGAGATTTGGAGCCACTACTTGCTCCCCAAAAATACTAACTTATCTCTCTTATGCTTTATGGGAGAAGCTAAGGTTAAAATTCCTTTACATGAGAAATGATGATCTATTTATAACTTGAGTGAATTTTCATATCCATGTGACTATTTACTTTCTAAACCTTTGGACTTCTAAAACCTTTGAAGTTCCAACGAATTTTGGAATTACACATGACTTTTGGTGTTACATGTCCTTTGGACTTCCATGACTCTTGAGTTCACACATAACTCTTAGACTTCTACTTGTTTGTTTTTTACAATCATTGCAATATGACACCTTGACTTCCACATCATCATATGATGAAACTAGACACATCACTATTTTGGATGACTGGTACTGACAGTGACTGATGACATGGATGCCACTGTGTTTTTTCTTTGTTAATCTTATGATCATAACACTTCCATTCTCCAAAGGGTCTTCAATCTTGGAGTCTCTAGGGTGCTTTGATCATCAAGTTTCGGGTGTGTTCTTGGTTATTTCATGCTTACTTTGTTTAACCTCTTTTTCCGATCTTCTTCGTGTGTGTGCTTCTTATGAGGTCCCTGGAATACCTTTTTCTGAAATCACTCATGATCACGAGCAACTATCCCTCTAAAAGCATCCTACTCTACCACATTTTTATGTTTATTTTCTTGTTCGTGCCTTTTCGTTGCACTTAAAAGGATCAAAGGAGCTTCAGGGCGCAAGGGCACACTCTAGAAGGTTGAAGCATTGAGGAGGATGAGCTTTGAGGCTTCATCATGTGCTGATGCACCCTAAGGAATAAATAAATCAAGGCAAGGCACATTTCACAAGTCCAAAGGATGAAGGGGAAGGCTGAAGGATTGAGCTTCAAGTCTTCGGGGTGTGCCAATGCGCTCAAGGAGAGTGCACTTCTTCGAGTCGAACAAGTGCACTCAAGGAAGAATTAGTAATATTTGGAGGGCGTAGTTCAGAACAAGGAAGGGGATTCATTCTTTTGGAATGAGCCCAACTCTCAAGGAGGGTGCAGGGTGCACTTCAAAATAGTAAAGGGTCTCCCATCAAGGCTTCGAAGTGCGCTCATGCACTCTTGGCCTTAATGGGCTCGCTTTGTAACTGAAATTTGTCTAAGTCTAAACGATTGGTTAAGGGGTGAGCAGGATGATTTTTGAACATAAAACCATGTCTGACACATACGAACTCATCAAGAAAACTTAGACAAACTTGATAAAAAATGAATATACATCAACACACCACTTTATGTGCATTTCCCAAGTATAAATGGTGAGGTGTGTGCCACTGTGACCCAGGAGTGTCTTTTTACAACAAAAAAGGTGTTATAACCATGAAATACATATAGAGGTGTTCTAATGAATGTGACGATAATTGATAACACTCAAGAACACTTAAGACATATGAAAAAACACAAAAAGACACTTTACTACTAAGGCGAAACTTAATACATCCATTAAGTAGGCTCATTGTTGGCATTATGGCATAGGTTTGGAGCCATGGCACAGGTGTTGTCCTTGATGACAACTCTCTTTGGTAACAGATTGTTGAGCCTCAACCTTGCACCTTCCTACACACCCTCTTAAGCCTCATAATCCACTCACTTCACTCATCCAGTGACTGAATCATTGCATTATTGTTTAAAAAAGACCGTTTATATGGTTTTCTAACTATACTGATGTTTGTTGTTTAGTTTAGTCTTTTGTTCATGTAGCTGCGAAAACTTGTCAATTTCCGCAGCCAGCACAGGATTCCGCAGCTAGTTTGTTAAAGGTTGTGCTCCAGGTGTCTTTTGAAGGAACGGGCTATATGGTCAAGCTCCAAATGGATTGTACATGGATCGTGTCCCTTCAAACCAGACAAATCACCCATTAGAGGCCGCGGTCAACCAAAGTCAAAGACGTGGCCAACCAAAGAGTCTATCGGTGGCACGTCACTGTTTTGGGCACGTGAATGATACGTGGCCTAGTTCCCAGTTCACGGAGGCTCCAGCGCACCTGAGGATCGTTCTTGAACAATAAATCTAACAGCCAACCACTCCAAAGATTTACGAAGCATAACGACAGTTACACTAGATCTCGGCTACACAGATCTACGTGTCTATGGAACGCAGTTAATAGCATAAGTAGTTGATTAGTTAACTGTAGAACTTTTACATTATAAATAACACATTTTCAAACGTTGTAAGGAGACTTTTGGATACATAGAATTTCTGAACTGTTATGTAATTTCCGCACGCTGCTGGTTATTTTGTCACCCCACTGTTTTATATGTTGTTGATTTGAATACATGAGTAGACCTTTCTGAAGATAGTCTTGTGATCATTTGATTGGCTAAAGTAGCAGAGGGCCCTTGCATACTGAAGCCGTGTAAATTATTTGTTTAGTTTCATTATGCTTTTGTTTTGTCATTAGTTTGTACATAATATGTTGCTTTATGTTTCTACTATTCATATCTTTGTCTTTGTAAACTGATCAGTGCTTTTTGCAGGTTCTTTTAGACAGCCCGGGCAATCTTTCATTTTCTTTAATAACTTTTGGCATATGTGATCATTTTGTCCTACCTGCTAACCTTTATTTTCTGCAATTTACATTCACCATTGTCCTTTTTAAGTTGTTATTTGTTTATTTCTTTTTCTGCTAATTAGATGTCATACTGCTTAACAATTTATGATTTCTTTCTGTGGTCAAATGACTATATCAGCAGGAGATCAGAAGATCACTAACTGTAGTGTGAATTAGTTGTCATATTACTTACTCATAGTCGCTTTCCATAAAATAGATTGAGCTAAATGGTAAAGAACTAAAAGAGTCTAAGTAGTGTGATTAATTTCTTTTTACATTTAGTTATCATATTGCTTGTTATGTTCATGATTACTTCCCCAAGGTAGATTGAGCTGAGGGGTAAAGGATTTGAAGAACTCAAGTAGTATGATTAGTTTCCTTATGCAAATTTACTTTCTTGAACAGTTAAATATCATATTGCTTGTTATGCTCATGGTTACTTCCCCAAGGTAGATTGAGCCAAGGGATCTAAAAAGCTCAAGTAGTGTGAGTTAGCTGCTTTACTTTAAGTTTGAGTTGTTTTTCAAGTTTTTGCTTTCTTTTCATTTTCAGCAGCAAGGATACTGGGCCATTTCCATTAGTTCGCTTTTTGATGCATTTTGTTTTCTCTTAAGAATTGGTTTCATTTCAGTTATTGTAAAGCTTTCTTTTGAGCATTTTTCAAGTATAGAAATCATCACCATTTACACTCCACACACTTCACACTTCACTTTCATCACCACACATTAAGAAAAGAATAAAATCCAAAAACAAACTAAAAAGCTTAAAACGACAAAAACCTAAGAAAATGGTTATCTAAGTACATATAGTACACCTCACTTCGTCAGTTTACAAACCTCGGGTTGACAATATAAATA